>CM034469.1:26303906-26339384 GCA_019925255.1 Litchi chinensis | reverse complement strand
CCGCCACATTGGGGGATATTCCAAGAACGTGGTTCAGAAATCTCCCAGCTCGCAGCATAGGAAGTTGGGAGGAATGCCAACAGAAGTTCGTTGGTCAGTACAGGCACTAAGAAGGCAGCTCGCTCCATCCTGCCACCTTGCCACCATTTTTCAGCGTCAGGGTGAGTCGTTGAAGGAATACATCACCAGATTTAGACGCGAGGTCGCGAATGTCGAGCATCCATCAGACGAAAGCATTCTGACAGCGATCTCAGCTGGGCTGCGCAAGGATGGAAACTATACGAGAGCATTTACAAGTCCCCAGTGAAGGATCTGGGAGAGTTTCTACGAGCGAGCTGCGAAAGAGATTAGTGGGAAGAGACCTTCGGCCCGAAGAAACAGAATCAGAAGAATGAAGCGGGCAGTTCCAGTCAGCCAAAGAGGAGAAACAATGGCTGGAACGAAGAAGGAAGGAATAACGGCTCGAGTAATCAGATTGCGAAGAGATTGAGGAGAGAGCCGAGGTATGAGCGACCTCAGCGTTGGGGTCGCCAGGAAGGATACAGCATCCTGACTACGTCTCCAGACAGGATTTACGCTGCAGAGCGGAATAAGGAGGACTTCGGGAGGCCCAATCCTATAAGGGCTCCCATTCAGCACAGAGATCAGAACAAGTTCTGCGCCTACCATAATGAGGTCGGGCACAGTACTTCAGATTGCTGGGCGTTGAAGAACGCCATTGAAAAATTAATCAGGCGAGGTCGCTTGGGGGAATATGTGGCAAGACCTGCTGACCAGCGACCTCATCAGCAACGACCTCAACAGCAACAGCCAGTACACCAACAACAGCCCCAGCGAGCTATCGAGCAAGGCCAGGAACCTGCGGTAAGAACTATTTTACACTATTTATGGTGGCCCCCATATCGCAGGTGATTCTAACAGATCGCATGAGAGGTATGTCCGAGAGGCGAACCATTCATTTCAACTCAGCGGGTCGGAGGGACCTGCCAAAAGAGCGAAGCCGACCTCGGACGAGATCGTATTTACAGAAGAAGATGCTAGAGGAGTGATCTGTCCTCATAATGATGCGTTGGTTATACGAGCAAAAATCAGCAATGTGGAAGTTAGGCGCATCATGATCGACACTGGGAGCTCGGTGAATGTGATGTATAGAAGTTGTTTTGACCAAATGGGGCTGCGAGCAGACCAGATGAAGCCATCCCCGGAGCCTCTATTTGGATTTCACTGGAGATGTTGTGATACCAGTGGGGCAGATTAAGCTGCCGTTAACTCTAGGGGAGTCAGGTCGTCAAGCAACAACCTTGACGGACTTTTTGATAATCGACGGCCCATCAGCATATAACGTGGTCCTCGGAAGACCTGCTATGAACGAGTTGGACATGGTTACCTCAACCAGAACACTGACTGTGAAGTTCCCAACTCTCAATGGCATCGGATGTGTTCGAGGAGAACAGCACCTAGCTCGTCGTTGTTATGAAGATGCTGTGAAGATGGGCGTGAGGGGAAAGAAGGTGAACGTGGTCTCAGGGGGCGAGCCACGAACTAAGACTGAGAAGGGAGTCAGTCACGACCTGGACCCTCGCGAGGTAGATGCAGACCGAGCTACCGGTCCAATTGAGGAGTTAGAAGATGTACCAGTCAGCGAGGTAGATCCTGAGCGATGCTTGAAGCTGGGAAGAGGATTAACTCCGGAATTGAGAGCCCAGCTCGCTGACTTCCTAAAGGCGAACTTGGATGTGTTTGCATGGAATCATGAGGACATGGTGGGAATAGATCCAGAGGTGATGTCTCACAGGCTAAACATTGATCCTCATTTCAAACCAGTTCGCCAGAAGAGAAGGGTAATGACAGGGGAACGATACTTAGCACTGAAAGAAGAGGTGGACAAGCTCCTGGTTAACAAGTTCATCAGAGAGGCTTACTACCCGACCTGGGTTGCCAACCCCGTGCTGGTGAAAAAGAAAAACGGGAAGTGGAGGACCTGCATCGACTTCACTGACCTGAACAAGGCGTGCCCAAAGGACAGCTTTCCCCTGCCAAGAATAGATCAGCTCGTGGATGCTACCGCTGGCCACGAGCTCCTGAGCTTCATGGATGCATATTCAGGATATAACCAGATCCCAATGAGGCCTGAAGACGAAGAGCACACCTCGTTCATGACTGATCGGGGGCTATATTGCTACAGGGTGATGCCCTTCGGGTTGAAGAATGCTGGAGCGACCTATCAACGTTTGGTGAACATGATGTTCAAAGAACAGATTGGAAAGACTATGGAGGTCTACGTTGATGATATGCTGGTAAAGTCCAAGCAGATCGGTGATCATGTTAGCAATCTGAGAGAGATGTTTCAAATTCTGAGGAACTACCAGATGAAGTTAAATCCACTTAAATGTGCATTTGGAGTGGCTTCTGGGAAGTTCCTGGGCTTCATGGTCAATAGTAGGGGGATTGAAGCAAACCCTGAGAAGATCAAGGCGCTGATTGACATGAGGTCGCCGACCAGAGTGAAGGACGTACAAAGCCTCAATGGCCAGGTCGCAGCATTGAGTAGGTTCATCTCGAAAGCTACAGACAAATGTGTCCCTTTCTTTGACATTCTAAAGAAAGCAAAGAATTTCGAATGGACTGAGCAGTGTGAAGTAGCCTTCCAGCAGTTGAAGGAATATATGGGGCGAGCTCCACTTCTTTCCAAGCCCAAAGAAGAGGAAAAGCTGATCTTATACTTAGGGGTGTCTCAGCAAGCTCTAAGTGCGGCGCTGGTAAGGGAAGAAGAAAAGACGCAGCTCCCAGTCTATTATGTGAGCAAACGGTTACAAGATGCTGAAACCAGATATTCCCAGATGGAGAAATTGGCTTACTGCCTGGTGATTGCATCAAGGAAGCTGCGACCTTATTTCCAAGCTCACACCATAGAAATCCTCACCAAGTATCCATTAAAGCAAGTTTTGCAGAAAGCAGACACCTCAGGTCGTTTGTTGAAATGGGCAGTGGAGCTCGCGCAATTCGATATCCAATTCAAGCCAAGGACGGCTATCAAAGCTCAGGCTCTTGCAGATTTCATTGCAGAATTTACAGGACCCGTGGATAATGAAGCTGAGTCTTCTGAAGGACCGGCCTGGGAGCTTTTTGTTGATGGATCATCCAGCGAGCAGAGGGCTGGAGCTGGAGTTCTACTGATCAGTCCTGAGGGCCACAAAATCCTCTGTGCTCTAAGGTTTGGCTTTCAGGCGACAAACAATGAAGCTGAGTATGAAGCCCTGCTCGCGGGTCTACGATTGGCTAAGGAGATGCGGGCTGAACACTTGAAGATTTTCAGTGACTCACAGCTCGTCGTCAGCCACGTAATAGGAGAATATCAAGCCAGGGGACCAAAAATGGCCCTCTACCTCCAAAAAGTTCACGAACTGCTAGGTGCATTTCAGAAATACGAAATGAAGCAGATCCCGCGAGCTCAGAACTCGCATGCTGATGCATTAGCTCGCCTCGCAACTACGCGAGATGCAGATTTCCTTGGGGCTATCCCAGTTGAGTTCCTACCAGCTCCAAGTACTGAAGAAAAGAGTGTGACGATGGTCATATCTGTACGGCCTGATTCCTGGATGAGCCCTATTCTTGAATACTTGCAGAACGGAAAGCTGCCTAATGACAAGCTGGAAGCCCGACGACTACGAGCTAGGGCAGCCAGGTATTGCATCTATGATGATGCACTGTACAAGAAGGGGTTCACAGCACCGTTATTAAGATGCATTGATGGCCATGAGTGTGAAACAGTATTGAGGCAAATACACGAAGGCCACTGTGGGAACCATGCTGGGGGGCTGTCTCTGGCTCAGAAGGCACTTCGCCAAGGCTTCTACTGGCCCACCATGAGACAGGACGCTCTCAACTTAGTGAAGAAATGCGACAAATGTCAAAGGTTTGCTCATATTCCGCGAGCTCCACCAGCTTACCTCCAACAGATGGTGAGCCCGTGGCCCTTTGCGATCTGGGGAATGGACCTGATCGGTCCCCTACCGATGGCACGTGGAAGATGTAAACATGCAGTAGTCGCAGTGGATTATTTCACTAAGTGGGCTGAAGCTAAAGAACTTGCTGAGATCTCCACTACAAAGATTGAGAAATTCGTGTGGAGCAACATTATTAGCAGATTCGGGGTCCCACAGCAGATCGTGACAGACAATGGAACTCAGTTTGCCAGTGACCAGTTTCTTAGGTTTTGCAACAACCTCAAAATTGTTAAAAGTTTCTCGGCAGTAGACCATCCACAAGCCAATGGCCAAGTGGAAGCTGTAAACAAGATTATCAAGCAGACCCTGAAGATGAAATTGGAAGCCAAGAAAGGAGCGTGGGTAGACGAGCTCCAAAAAGTATTGTGGTCCTATAGAACCACAGCTCGCGGCTCCACTGGCGAGACCCCATTTTCAATGGTCTACGGATCGGAAGCTATGATCCCGGCTGAGTTTGAAGTCACCTCGCAAAGAAGAGCGACCTTCAATCCAAACAACAATGATCAGCTACTTGCAGCAAACCTGGACCTGCTCGAGGAACACAGGGAAACCGCTAGGTTAAGGGTAGCTGTCTATCAGCAGAGAATAGCGAGATACTATAACAAGTATGCTCGCATTCGCAGATTCAACGTAGGAGACCTAGTCCTACGCCTCATCCTACCAGGAGCCCGCAAGCCGAGTGATGGATCCTTAGGCCCAAACTGGGAAGGACCATATGTTGTCAAAACAGCCTTGGGAAATGGAGCTTATCGACTAGTCAATGTAAACGGGGCAGAAGTCCTCCGAGCTTGGAATGCCGAGCATCTCCGCCCCTATTATCAATAAGTTTTTCATTACATGTAAAATGGATTAATTGTAAATGATATCTCCATTTCTCTCCTGTTTTTGATTCAACTTTCTTCACCAGGCTGACGGGCTCCGAGCTCAATGGTTAGGAATATGAATTAAAGAGCCTAAAAAGCAAGTGACTAAGTGTCCTTGCATAGCTCGCCTAAATGAGCCTAAAAAGCAGCGAGGTGACGACCCCTGCATAGCTCGCTATGAATTAAAGAGCCTAAAAAGCAAGTGACTAAGTGTCCTTGCATAGCTCGCTAAAGAGCCTAAAAAGCAAGTGACTAAGTGTCCTTGCATAGCTCGCCTAAAGAGCCTAAAAAGCAAGTGACTAAGTGTCCTTGCATAGCTCGCCTAATGAGCCTAAAAAGCAGCGAGGTGACGACCCCTGCATAGCTCGCTATGAATTAAAGAGCCTAAAAAGCAAGTGACTAAGTGTCCTTGCATAGCTCGCCTAAAGAGCCTAAAAAGCAAGTGACTAAGTGTCCTTGCATAGCTCGCCTAATGAGCCTAAAAAGCAGCGAGGTGACGACCCCTGCATAGCTCGCTATGAATTAAAGAGCCTAAAAAGCAAGTGACTAAGTGTCCTTGCATAGCTCGCCTAAAGAGCCTAAAAAGCAAGTGACTAAGTGTCCTTGCATAGCTCGCCAAACATTCTAAAATACCCATTACTTATACTTACAAAATTTGGTTAAGTGTTGCTTTTATTATTATCAGGTTTTTGGGCTCGCAGGAAAAATGAAGAGCATTAAGTACATTGGCCTGAGTAACATTCAACACAAGAGAAGTAATGAAAGAAATTTTCATTAAAATACGAAGACTGATTACAAATTGAAAGATAAAAGATATACATGAAAAAGAAAAAACAAATTGCTAGTTCTCTGCAGGAGGGTCTGGATTAGCCGAAGGTTCCGGACCAGGGGCAGACGAGGCAGCTTTTGATTTAAAATCCTCAATGGTTTCGAGCCCTATGTCCCCGTAGATAGAGAAATCCATGTCTGGATGGGACATCCACAGTGTATAGAGGAAATCGCGACCTGTCCTTTCTTCAGCCTCATCCCTTGCATCTGCAACCCGCATTTCCAGTTCTTGGGCAGCCTGCTCTCTAAAGGCTGTTAGCTCCTCGAAGGCATTATCGGCTAGGCGGTTGACAACCTCAGCCTCTTTCTTCATATCTTCAACCTGCTGTTCCGCAGCCTCAGCTCGCTGAATAGTTTCGCCCACTTGTTGCCTAAGTACCTCAGCTCGATGCTCAGCCTCCTTCGCACGGTTATCCGCAGCTGTCACTTCCTCAGCTCGTTTGGCTACAGCCTCCTTAGCACTTTTAGCTGCAGCTTCCATCTCACCGGCCCGCTTATTGGCCTCCTCGGCCTGCTTCTCGGCAGTTTCAGCTCGCGCCAGAGCAGCATCAATCTGACTATGAAGCACTTCAATTTTCTCTTCTGCAGCTGAAGCTCGCTGTTCGTCCAGTGCGGCCTGTTGCTCAGATTGCCTCAGATCCTCTTTTACCTTGAGCAGCTCATCCTTTAACATAGCATGATCATCCTCCATTTTCTTCAAGGCATCCTCGGCTGCTTGCCTTGCGGCGTTTGCCTCAGCGATCTGGGCTTCTTGACCTTCTATCTTGCCCGAGGTAAAGCGAGCTAAATCATCATTGGCTGCCTCCAGGTCGAACTCCAACTTCCTCATCTCATCCTTGGCAGCCCTTGTCTCCCTTTTTCGCTTCATCGCAGCAAGGGCACCCTGAAAATCAAGAACACATTAAAATATTGTCAAGGAAGAAAATCAGCAGAAAAAAATTAACCTACCAGCATACAATGACGAGCCACGAACTCATCCAGATCCTCGCCCCTAAGGCACCTATTTTCCAAGACGTTCGTATGATTAAGCATAATTGTTGACCAGCTGTCAAGGAAAGCATTCAAGTATCTTCCTCCAGGACCCAGCTCGACATCTGATCTGGTGGGTGAAGGAGTTCTCTCACGCTCCGGGATATCGCGCGCATCATCATGAGAAGCACCACGACGCGACACAACAGTACGCCTAGTCGCATATGTGCTGCGGGCAGTTCGGGCTGCCTCGGGGGCAACATCTGAAGGAGCATCACCTTTTCCAGGCTGCGAGCTGGAAGGCGTAGGTCGCTGAAGATTTGCAAAAACATCTGGGAGAGGCACCTCGCTGGGAACATCAGTCGAGGGAGTAGTGGCGCCAGCAGCAGCATGCACTTCGCTGGGAACATCGGTTGAAGGGGCAGTGGCTTCAGTGACTGCAGGCCCTTTGGTAGATGCAGCAACTGAAGGAGCCTGGTCCTGGCCAGATGGTTTGGAGCGTTTGGAGGGTGCCACTGGAGTGGCCAAGTCTTCAGCAGGTCTTTTTGCCGAAGGAGCTGAGGAAGCTTGAAACTCAGCAGGGCGTGCAGGAGGAGATTTCATGAGCACAAGTTTCCTCCTATTTGCCGGGAGTTTCGTGGAAGAAGGAGCAGGAGCTGGAGCGCGAGCTGGGGATGACAGTGAAGCTCCTGGAGTAGATGCATGACGTGGAGAAGATGATGGGTCAGCCTGTGCAGCAGGAGCTGCAGGAGTTGAGTCTGATCCTGTCCGAGCTGGAGCAGGATCTGTAGAAGAACCTTTTTTAGACGCACCCTTTGAAGGAATGCGAGTTGAAGACGGCTTCGCCTTCTTTGGTGTGCGAGCTGAAGAAGATCTCGCTTTAGACGAGGTGCGAGCAGGAGCGCTTCGAGATGAAGTCTTCCGAGGTGGAGAAGACGAGCGAATGTTA
This sequence comes from Litchi chinensis, assembly GCA_019925255.1. Lineage (NCBI taxonomy): Eukaryota > Viridiplantae > Streptophyta > Magnoliopsida > Sapindales > Sapindaceae > Litchi > Litchi chinensis. The sequence continues at coordinate 26,331,768 of CM034469.1, read as the reverse complement.
TCCGAGCGAATGACTTCCTCTGATGATGAAGAGACCGTTGGTGGAGGTCGGGAAGTGGACGCATCTAGAACAGAAACTTCGAAAACAGAAGGAAGTCTAGGCCTGTCACTCATCTTGCCTATGTCCTCCCCAGCTCGCAGAAAATGTGATTCCGTAGAAGGGGCAAGCTTGTAAGCCCTAAGGATAACATCATCAAATCTGCTGCTGATGCCCGCGTCGTTCGATTTCGCGAGCTTGTTAAGAGCTCGCTCCTCCCCGCTGCTGAGAGAAAACTCGTCCATTTTCAGCTCTGCACAGTAAATGATTAAAGAATGATAAGTGATGAAGATGTAAAACAAAATCAGCTCGTGGGAGTTTTCTTATGAATACCTGGTTTCATAACGAAACTGAAGTTTCGGAGGTCTGCAAGAGATGGGCACGAGATGTAAAACCAGCTCGTCTTGTATGGCCCGACGTTGGATTTACCTTTCGCTTCTCCCTTGGGCAAAAGGTCTTTGTATTGTGACTGACGAGCTGTCAGATAGTAAATCCCATCTGGTTTCTCTCCTTCTCCCGCGCTCAGAGCCTTGAAGGAGTAGAATTCCTGGATAATTCTTGGTGTAGGGGCATGAAGGCCAATCCTGTAGAAAGCTATGGCCAGCGAAATCAACTGTGTGTAAGAATTCGGAGTCAGTTGAAATGGTGCGAGCTTGACTTTGTTGAGAAATTCGATTAAGTACGGTGGAACGGGGAACCGTAACCCCTGCTCGAGATGCTGGGTGCTGACAGCGATATATCCCCTGGGTGGATAACAAGCATGATTGTCCGAATCAGGAAGTAAAATGCGGCAACCAAAAGGGATGTGGAATTGCTTGACAAGTCCTTCCACCTCAGGACGCTTCAATGATGAGGGATGACGGGCGAATGCTGCACGGGCTTCTCTGCCCTGAATGGCATGAACTCGGGCTTTATCGCGCTCACGAGCTTCGTTGCTTGGGATCATCCCCTTGCGAATCCCACTTGAAGACATCTAAAAAATAAATAGAAAATAAAATGTATAAAAATATATGTATCATTGCAGGAGCAACAATGGTGAATGGAGCATGATGAGCCCAGAATAGAAAGTTTGAAGAAGAAGAAGTCTCACCTTGAATCGTTGATAAGTAGAAAAACGACGAAGGAGGCTGAGAATCTCGTAAAAGGCAGTGGGTCCTGGATGATGGAAAGCTTGAACACTTGTTTGCTTCGAGTGAAAATGACAGATGAAAGGAGAAAGTGAAAAGGGTCCATCGGTTTATATAGGCAAGCAAGCATGAAGTACCAACCGTCAGATCTTTGGGAAATGTAACCGTCATAGATCTGACGGTGCCGCGTGAAACGTGGCTTTGGAAATCATGCAGCCGTCAGTTGAAGGACGTGCGCATTAAATGTGTGAGTAAAGGACGTGCAGACGTCGTTTCAGTTACCACCTGCATGATCGCCACGTGTCGCAGCTGAAAAGGTGGAATTCGAAAAGTGCCCAGAGGCGGTTACAAAAATAAATGTGCCAAGGAAGCCAACTTTTACCAGCAAAAGCAAGCTCCCAGCTCGCCCAAGCGAACTGAGAGCTGGGGGGCTAATGTTATGTGTATTTTTCGGACTCAATAATTGGGCTGGTAAAAGTCCAATTTATGCCCATTTAAGACCCAAGGAGAAGGCCCAATGAGGTCAACATAGTCAAAGCCCATCAGACGAGGCCTAGTATTGACTCAAAGACCATCAAGACTTCCAGCTGGCATCAACAGACTCATAAATACAGGCAAGTCGCAGCTCGACGCCTGCGCAGCTCGTTTCTCAGCGAGCTCGAGATGAGGACCACTATGACACATCAGCTTGCTCAGATACGTGATAAGTATCATATCTTCCAGAACAGGCAGTTACCAAGTTCAATAGTGATTCTCTCTCTCCGAATATGGTAGTTACCCAATCAAACCATGATTTCCTCATCAGATATGGAGATTAATTTAAATTCAAATTCAAGTCATCATTATTTCAAGATAATTATAGCAATTTCCTGATATCACCTAAATATATTAGGAAGCATGATTAATTTATAATTCTTTTCCTTATTTTTCCCAATTGTTTAGGGAATGTAATTAATTCAGGATTCTCTTCCTGATTTGCTACAGCCAGAATTGTAACTCTTCTTTCCCTATAAATAGGGATTGAAACCGTTGTAACAACATCAGACAATATTCAATAATATACTGTCACTCTGCAGAGATTAAGAGTTGGACAGTCGTGGACGTAGGCCTTTTTATTGCCGAACCACGTAAAATTTGGTGTTCTTCGTTTGATCATCTGTTTTCTGTCTTTGTCTTTTCTAGATTTTTGTGCTTTCTCACATTGATTGCAGGTATTGGGCATTGATTTCTCGTCGACTGAATTCCAACGTCGACATTGAGAGTCTTGAGATATGTAGGATTATTTTAATTATAAGGTTACAAAAGAATTTTAATAAAATATAATATTATTGATCTGAACAATTATTTGAAACATTAATTATTTAGGGCAACATGATCGCTAGCATTTGTTTCTGGTAAGCTATATTCTTTGGTAAGCGAGCCAGTAATAATTTATTAATTTGTAAGCTGGGTTTCAATTGACGTTATTCTTTATATAGTACTTATTCGAAAAATATATGTATATGATCTTTATAAAGTATATAGAATCCCTTCAAGAAAATCTAATAAATATAAATATATATATATATGTATATTGAAATCTGAAACTAAATGAACAATAGTCTATTCTATGAGAAAAGATTTTTCAATAAAAGTGTCGAAAATATGATACATATATCACTTAAGTTAGATACAATGTGTAAGTTTTTATACATTTTTCATTGCATGATTTTCTATAATCTTAACATAAATTTATATTTAAAATAAAAATATAAGTCTTTTAATATTTATGAGTCAAATTGTTAAAATTAAATCCAAAAAACAAGTCGAAAGCATTATTTTTCCTTAATTATCGAAAATTTTTAAATATAAAAAATGATGAACATCCAAATTTATAACGTTAGTGATATAACTTGTTGAGTAGTCTTAACTTCCATCACAATTATTCATTTTATTAATTGGTGCAACAAGAGAATATAATCTTCGACTATAAGTCTATAACTGTCAGACACTGTATTAAATCTTTCGTGCCATACACCCACATGATATAAATTAATTTCTTTGAATTATTTCTGATCTGGTTATTAATGGCAACTTTTTTTTGTAAGGTTTGAATCTGATTTTTCTTATTAATAAATTCCATTCTTAAATGTTATTATATTCTCAACCACATAGTGATGATATCAGAGAGGGCAATCTATACCAGGTTGAAACTCTTTTGCTTGTCTGGCAAATTCCACAATATGCTCTGGTTTTTGATGGTTGGAGCCGCGTCTGTAGAAGCTGTTTCTTGCAATGAAACACAAACTTGGTTTTTGTCGATGTTTGAATTCAGTCGACCCAGAAATTTTAGGCCCAAACTACAGTTTCGATAACTAAAGACAATAAAGGTAGGTAAAAACAATTAAGAGTGAAAGGAGAAAAGGAAGAAGAACAATGCAAAAAAGAAGATTTTACGTGGTTTAGCAAGTGTGCCTACATTCACGATTATCACTCTAAATATTTTGGCAGAGTGACAATATGACTCATTCAAGTTGTTCAATATAAAGGATTTCACCCCTATTTATAGAGTGGAGATTTACAATTAAGTGTAACACATGTTAAGAAATGAATTATTACATCAACTGCTCTATCATAGTAAATCATTACATTAATTATTTCTGCACAGCAATTATTACATTAACTACTCCCCTGGATCCGGATTCGTAGAGATTTCATCGGCACATAATTGGGAAGTCTGAATCCGAGGGATTTAACCCAACACCAACTTCTAGAAGATTACTTGGTACGAGCTCAGCGAGTTGATGCATCACTCTCGTAAGTTGAAGATGCATAAAGGTAAATTTGGTATAAACCACGAGCTAAAGAAGAAGGTAGCGAGCTCGACATTATGACCTGAGCACTGGACTTTCTAGGCTTTTTATCATTGGGTTTAACCGTTGGACCTTTAGCAACTCATTTATCCATGTCGCAAAAACAATCATAACAGTTTTATTATTTCTTCTCTTATTATTATTACTTCATTTAAAAAAAAAAAAGAAAAGTTATTCAATGTAGAATTATGATAGTGATTCTATCCATTATATATCACTAAGTCCAAAAGTTGATGTATATGCAAGAATCCAACCATAAGTTCAACTATAGCGATTGATATGGTCGGAGTTAATAAGCACCTAGTAAAGTTGAAGTCATAAATTCAAATCTCTCTCCCTTAAATATAATATAATATAATAATATTAATATTAATAATATTAATAATAATTGATTTTGATGGGTCTCAATAAATCTCTAATCAATTCCATTCAATTTTCGTTAAATATGGTTCATATATGAGAATCCAACTATATATAGTACACTGGACACATGTTCGATAATTTTTACTATATAATCAATGAAATGAATAAGAAATCAAGAGAGTAGATTCAAATCCAAAACTTATAAATCTTACATTATAAGAGTCCAATTAAAGTATTTAGAACATAAATATATAAAATTCTAATATATTAAACTTTTTTTTAATAATTTAACCGTTTTCCTTTTTATAATATATATATATATATATATATATATATATTATAAGTACCTATACCTCTCACGGTAAAGTGATTGTAAATGTTTAACCCAATAATTTAGTTTCACCCAAGAAGTGGATAAATTATAAGAGCGGTAGAGATAAAAGGGCACATGTGACCAAACAAATACTTTCTTTAGTAGATAAACAAAATCATTATTCTAAAGCATGTGATCATAGAAAGTACTTTATTAGAAAAACACAAAACATGTTACTTTCTTTTCTCATACTAAGGACCGTTTGGGATAACTTTTGCTTTTGACTTTTGATAGTAGAAGAAGAGAAGTAAAAGCCTGAACTTTTCAAATTCTGTTTGGATTATACATTTCAGAAGAACTTTTAGATCTAGAAGAGCTTTTGTAATTGTTTGGTTGGAATATTACTGAAATCTATTTTGCTAATGATATGACTATTATGCCCTTTTAGAATAGCTTTTGAATGTGTTTAGTTGAAATATTTCAAATTATTACTACATGTTATATATATATATATATATATATATATGTTCTTTTTAAATAATTTACTACATAGATGTGTATGTAATTTATTTTTTCAATTATACTTACCTAAACTTTGGTTATTAAGATAAATTAAGTCATAAAAATTAAATTAAAATTACACATACATTCATGCATAATAATTCATACAAATTATGTCAATAATTTTACATGATATTATAATGATAAAGATAATAAAAATAATTTATCAAGGCAAAATAATTTATCAAAGCATTAATGCTCTTGCAATTAGATTACAGTAGGTAGCGGCATTGGATTATATAAGGTTAAACAAGCACCATATTAAATGCAAGTATATAAATTTTTCATGATCTCTTAAATACCATTATCTAAATGATTTAGAGCTGGTTCAATTATACAAACAGTTGATCCTTTCTGCTCTCATGACACCTGACATGCCTGTACTCTATTTATGCTTGCACTTTTCTGAAAATTAACTTTTGTGCTAGCATAATTAACTTTCTATTTATGCTTGCACTTTTGTGAAAATTGCTTTTACTCTCGAAAGCAATTTTTATCAAAGCACATCTCTTAACATGACTTTACTGCATTTTTTGAGAAGCAATCAGAAAAGTATAGGTTTTTGTTTGTCATCACAAATAGTAAATATTATTACACGAAAACTGCAACTATAAAGGATGGTTGATATAATGCTGATTTTGTATAATTGCATGGCCCAGTGGTAATAACTTATTCCACATATATAATATTTCGTATTGACAGAGAAGTTAAAAAGTGACATGCACTATATTGGAGCCTATTGTCAAATAAGGATTATTGCCTTAGCTACTGAATATAGATGTCATTTTACTGGAAGAAAGATATCAGTGTCCCATCTCCCTACCCCTATCTAAACCTGGCAACAACTCTAGTCATAGTGCTGTTATGCTCATCAAACTGAATGTGTCACTTTAAATTACAATGGTACCAAAAAAAAAAAAAGTATCAACTCCAGATCACAGAGATACTAGGTGTCATCTAAAGCAAGCAAATATATGAGGATGTACAAAAGAATTTGTCACAAGAATTTTGAAGAACCAGTGTTTGATAAGTCTGCCTCCTCAGCCTATCAATGCTTAATGGCTTGTGCTAATGACATTGAGAATCCTCCAGAAGCCAAGCATGTAGAAAGAAATTCACACCCGCACCATGGCTTCTCTGTTAAATCCTTACAGAATACATACCGGAACCTTGTACTGTAAGGCAACCATTCAATCATCTCAGATGCCTTTTTGTTGGATTTACATTCAATGCATTTTTGTATTGAGTCTTGAAGCTTTTTATCAATATTTTCGGTAACCCATTTGAGAAGATCATCTGAGCTAATAGATGCTTCCCTTGCAAACCTTTCTAGCACCTTTGGTAGAAACACTTTCCTTGACTTCTTGACGACAACATTAGCTTGCAGGAACTCTATTTTTGCAGCCTCTAGTTCCTCTTTAATATTTGATGCTGTGTAGACTTTCAGCTGCAAAGTTTACAATCAAGCAATTGATCAGCAATGTATGATATATATAGGTTCTCGTACTTTCAGAATGTGATTTAAAGCAAACATCAAGACTCATTAATCAAACAAACCAAACCATATAATTTAAAGGAGAATGGCAAAACCCTCTTAAGATTTGACCCTTTAAAAAAAAAGAAAAAGGAAACTCTCTAGTTTTGGATTAGATAAAAATCCTCATGACAAGGATTTATTTGCTATGCAGCCAGGGGTTTTTATACTAAAATTTGAAACTACAAGCTTGTTTTTGGTATATAATAGGAGGGATTATATCTAAATTCAAAACTAATGGTGTGTCAAACCATACAAGGACCATCTTTTCTCCTTCTTGAAGTAGCAATTTTCGAAAGGATTGAAGAGTGAACAATGTACACATATTTGTCAGCTGCCGGTCATAACTCATCATATTTCCTAGTCTATCAAAGTTTGTCATTTTACCAATATATTTGGAATAATGAGGAGATAACAAAGCAAATAGCTACTGAAACAATTAATAAAGAAGGATAAACAATTTTGACATGAATCTTATGCTAAATTAGTGTAAGGAAACCTAAGCGAATAGCACAATCAAAATATATATCACAGATAACTCCACAAACTGAGCATTTAAACTATATTTTGTGTGATGGTATTGAACTTATTTAAAACATAATAATTTCTTTTATAAAAAATAACTATCAAATATACAAAAAAAATTTACTATTCATATCAAAATATAAATTTGGTAGTGTAGGTGAACTAGTGGCAGGGGCAGGACTGGTTCATCTCTTCCAGCCTCAAAAATCCTCGACACAAACCCAGTCTTCAATTATCAGGGTCGGGCAAATTTGGGGGCAAATAATTTTGTTTGGACCGAGGTTGGGACCCAGCCCGGACCTACCCTATTGACATCCATATGAGAGGTACTGAAACCAGAAATCTTATGCTCACCAGAAATCTTAGCAGGGAAACCTGAAACAACAAATGCTATCTAAATATGTTAAAAACAACACAAGAATCAAGAATTCCCCAAGAAATAACAACTTCAAAATATCATTAACATACTTATACTTTGGATTGCAATATCTAGTATCCAAGTAAAACACATTAAAGCGGTGGTTTACAAGAAGCGTGTAAGTTCGCATCATTTTACAAGCCTTGAAATCTCCAGTGTGCAAATAACATTGTACATCTTGAAGACGAAAATGAATCAAAGCTACACCAGGGTAGTGATTAGCCTCTAACAATGTCACTTTACACCTTTAATGACATACTCTGTATTCAATTCTAAACAACGAATATATCTGCATACAAAAAAAACAAACATTACCCAACTCATATCTAGTCCACACAAGTACCTAAAACCCACAAACTTATAATGAATCAACCGAGAGACACATTTTAACAAGACGAGCAGTAAGAGAGCTGAAATTTTAGGCTTATCGAATCGTATCATAATCAAATTAAAAAAAACCCTAATAAACTGCAACAAAACAAGACAAAGAGACGCTTACTACTCGGGATTCACGGTGTCGAGCGAAGATATAGGGCTAGAACAAGATCGATTCAAACGAATTTCTCCGGCGGGATCTGATAAGAAAGGAGAAGAACATGATCGATCAAGAAGAAGATAAGAAAAAAAACATGAGGTAGGATATGAGTGGGCATTTAATTTTGGTCTTTATAGTGTGAAGGGTAAAATGGGTATTATGAAAGATTCATTAAACAATTTTGGCTTCCCGTTTTTTACTCCAAAGCTCTTCCAGGAGAAGCAGGTAAGACCAGTTTCCCATTGAAGCTCTTTCCAAAGCCAAAAGCTATTTTTGAGAATTTATCCAAACACTTTGATAAGCCACTTTTGAGTTCAAAAAGAGCTTTTGGACCCTCCAAATGCTATGCCAAACAGGCACTAAATTAATTATTCAAAATGTAACAGTGATGACACATTTTCACAGGCCCTCTGTGTAAGCAACCCAGTAGATTTCAGCCATGCCCCTCTTGCTGTCAACTGAGCCACGGTAAATTTTTTTGCCTCTTCTGGGTCAGTAATAACATGATAACCAGGCCATTTTACTCTCTTGCTAGTACCAGCACCAGGTCCCTTGTTCAAGTACTCACCGTAGTACAATGTTTTCGACACAAATCCAAACTGACCACTCAGCAGGATCAATATGGTCACCAATAGATGCTGCATGAAAAGTGTTCGCGGGTATTCTTTCCAGGGCGGCCCAAATAGGTCCGGACCACCAAGCTCTTAACGGGGTCTAGATTAGAATAACGTCACATTTTGGATCGAGGTCCCTATGTTTTGGTTCACATCGTTCCGGCCTTGGGCCACGACCTTGTTGTGCTGTCCATTCATGGGCCTTCTGGCCACAATGTTTGCGTTTTTTTTTTTTTTTTTTTAAATGACGCAATGTTTGAGTTTTGGAGTACAACAGCTGCATTGCCAAATACGAAGTCTACAGTACCAGTGATGTAGCAGTCTCTGTAGCATTGGCGGTTTGAGTAGGCGTAGAGGTTGTCTTGGTAGGCGTCAATCCGACAACGGTTGATGACGGATTGATCGGCGCCCACGCGGAGGGCCACTGCTTGGTGCTTCTCTGGCCCAGCTGTGTTTTGGAATCTGGTGTCTTGGGCTACAAGTCCATCCCCAACGGCAGCTGCATTTGAAAAATTTTTGTTAGCTATTGTATCGTCTTTGATTAATTTGAAAGGAAAATTCTATATTGTGCAAGTTTGACAGTAATAAGTTAATCCGTAACATTCATTTGAATCATAATTCTTGATTACCAAGTGTATTTGACGAATTACGGATTCGTTTCACTTTAATAAACTTTCGTGTGAGCTTTGATAAGAGACAGGAAATATCCAAACGGAACGAGACCGAGCAGAGCTGGAACTTCTGGGTACTGGAAAGCTTCTGGGACCGATAAGCTGATATTGACGTCTAATGGAAACCAAAAGTTTGGTGTCAAAAAGTCCCTGATTTTTTATGCTGGTAAGCCTCAGAAGAAATCAAAACCGATTGGATCATGCATGAGTATCGTCTTGTGGACGATAATATAACTCCAAGCCTCATGCTTCTGATTTAGCGAACAAGAAGAACTCATTACGGGTACGTAGATTTCAAGATTTACAAGAATTGAGCTAAGTTAAAGGTGAAGGAGGTTGTAAATATAAAAAGATTTTGTGTTATTTTTGTTGCTTCCTTTTTGTTCATATATTGTTTCATCATTTAAGTCAATTAAACATTAAGTTTTGATTTTATCTTTAATTATTCCGACTAGAGTGATGGATATGGAGGAAGCCATAAGAGAATGCCACCAAGGTCTCCAAGACGCCAATATCATTATTAGTTTTCCCTCTTAGAGATATGACGGCCTTGTACAAGAAAAAGATAATCTAAGGTTTTAGAAAGTGGGGCAAAGAGAGAAATGAGTGTGCCTACTGTGACTTCACAAACGAAAAAATAAAAATAAACATTTCATTTTGTTCATGTACAAGCAAAACATATCCTCTAACAATGGGTATTTCGACTTTTGTTTTGAATCTTTTGAATAATCTTTTTGAAGTTTAAGAATCCAAAAAATTATAACATATATAAAAGCTTTTAGATATTGTGGATGTTAATTATATGAATATTTACACATATTATCTCTTTTATGATATGATGTAAATAAGATTTCTCTTTATTATTCTTATTTAATTACTCTTTTCTAAATACTAAATGTTTTTATGTAAATTTATGACATTCGAAATTTTATTAATATATAGGATAAAAATGTATTGAATCTTCATTTTTGTCTTCTAATTAAACTAAACGTATTATAGTTACAATTAAAATGTAGAATTATTATTTATGATATCACATATATGATAATAATTTAAGTAAAAAAATATTATTAATCCAATAGTTAAATTTAAATATATACTCATATATAAATTATAAATAATAATATTTAATTAATAATTTATTTTAACCTTAAAACTTATTCGATAAGATAAATGAATATAAATTCAAGTATATGCCTTGCACGTTAAGCCAAAACTAGTTTTGTAAAATATGGTTTTATATCTTTTCAAATGACTATCCCGATCTCAACAATTACAACAATATTTTCATCTAAACATATTTCAATTAAAAAAAAAAAAGTATTTGAGGTAATAATGCAAGTTGAATTCTGTTAAATGATAGCATTTTTAAACTATTTATCGTTGAAAATGATTTATTTATATTATCGTTGAAAAATTTTATATCTTTTTAATAAAAACTTTGTTCAATGGGATTTAGCTTATGATTGAACAAATGGGACTACAAAATGATTTCCGACATTAGGTATCATAATTGTAAAAAAAATTGCTAAAAATATATGTGACTTTTTTAGTTTTAAAATTAAGTTTTCATGATAAGAATTTTTGTGAATAAAATATCAAAAGGTAAAATTGAATTTCATTATTTTATAATTGGGATCATCCCAAAAAACCTATTTACAAAAATGTTCTTTTCACCACACTAATTTTATTTTTGTTTAAAGAGCAAATTACAATTTACCCCCCTCGTTGAAACGCTTTTACAGGCGGAGCAATTGTTTTGATATAATTACAATTTACCTCCCTCCCGTTAGTAAATTTCCGTTATATTTAACCGTAAATAATATAAAGGGGAAAAAAGACGAAAATACCCTTGGTAGTTGAAGTTGACCCGATTGACCCAAAAAAAAAATTGAAAAAGCTTTGGGGCGCGGGTATTGCAGTTGACTGAAGTTGATTGAGTTGGCATTTTTTATTTTTTATTCTGTTGTTAAAGCAGCAGTTGGATTTTTCATATTACCAAAATTGCCCTTAAAAAATTACCCAACTAAAATACAAAGTTGAGAAGTGACCGTTGGAGCTGCCAAAGTGGCCGTTGCTGCCTGTTGGAGATGCAACGTTCACTGGGTGCCAGGCACTATAAAAAGGCATGATACTTGCCCATGTTATACCCATATGTTCCATCTTTTGTTATGCACCCATACCATCTTACCCAACCATTTTTCCATGTAATTGCACCTAAATACTGCTACTGCTTTTGTCAACCAAAAAAAACAAACACATTACCCAAACAAAAAAAGAAACAATTCCATGGAAGGCTCTTGTAGTTCATCAAGCAGTCAGATTAATGGGGGAATAATTAAGTTCAAAAATCGAAAATGCTACTGTGGAAAAAAGGCGGAGATAAAGATTTCGGAATCAGAAAAAAATCCTAGCAAGTTGTTCTTTGCATGCCAAAATCGGAGATGCAAATATTATTCATTTTGGAATCCTGATGAAGATGAAATTCAACAGATGATGGATGCACGTAATGATGGTGCTGAACAACGTCATGCAAGTTCGATGCAAGATGATTTACAAGCTATGATGCAAGATGAATTTCACGCCATGAAGTTCACATTAGAAGCCAAACTTAGGAATTTCGAAGCTGCACAGGAGGCAATGAAAATGCTAAGCATCATCAACATAATTTTCAGTGGAGTGGCTATGTTTGTTACTTTATTGACAAACCTCAAAAACTGAATATGCTTTGTAATGTTTATGTATGTGTTGAGTGCAATTAAATGATATATGAAATGAATGAATGGTAGCCATTTGAAGATAACAAAGCTACACCACAATAACAGTGCCTATACACTGGTACCAAAAATGATAATTCACCAAAATATACCAATAACCATCAATAACAGTAACTATACAACACCACAAACCAAAATACAATGTCATTTGCATCGATGCATTAATACTATAAATAGTACCAAACCATTTGATACATTCAAAAACCATAAAAATAAGAGTGCCTATGTGATGCCAACATATAACACAACAGCTATAAGTTACTAACATCATAAAAAGCATCAGAAACATACATCAAAAACTGACATCACATGACTGTTACCATTTCCATCTACAAATAACTAACCAAGATCACCAACTAACCAACATCAGCAAGTTCAGCAGCATCTACAAGTGAGCAGCATTAGCTAACAACAAGAAAATATAGTCAATAACAGCTAGCCAAATTCATATTGTTTAAGGTACAAACTCTAAAGCAAACACCAACTAACCTTCAGCAATTTGAGAACTAACAGGTGCACTTTGGGAGAGATTCTGGCTTGTTGGCAGATCATGCACATGAGTGCTTATACTTGGTTGCCTATTAGGAAACCAAAGAACCTGAATATAAATAGAGGTCATTATATCAATTTACACATTGAAGAACTTGAAGTTAAGAGAATCATAAAACAAATAAAAGAACTTACCCTGGTAACAGTATCAGTTGAACTGTTCCTCTGCCTTGTCTCTCCAGCAGCCGTGCCCCTAACCTGTAACAAAGAATTATTAACAAACATTATAAACATATCTTACAATGAAGTCAAACAGATAGGCAACACTATACCTCAGTGCTTTGGGATGTGCCAATATTGCTTTCCCTTGCCCCTTCAGATGTGCTGCCAACCTGCACCAAATATATTAGTAATATTTATCAAAGTTTTAATAAACATAAATACTAGGAAAACAAATTAATTTGCAACCTTTCTTTTAGTTCCACTTGATGATGCTCCTTTATTCTTGCAGGTTCTGCTATTGTGTCCGACCTCCCTGCATATTGAACATCTAACACCTACTGATTTTTCACCTTTAGCTGGTTCAGTTGACCCTCTAGTCCTCATCTTTTTGGGTCTCCCAGGCCTTCTCTTTATCACGGGTGGCAACACCGTTTGAAATTGAACATCAGGCCATGAATGCTCATCTGGCAGTGGAGATATGCGATGAGCATATGTTCTCATATATGCTTCCTTCTTCATGTATCTGTGGACATAATCCTCAACAACAACTCTCCTCTTTGAAATGCATGCCATAGCATGCTTACATGGCAATCCTCTAACAAACCATAAACCACAATCACATGACTGCTTATCCAGTTCAACCACAAACCGCCTATCCCCATCCGCAACCTCAAAAGACCATTCACCACTCTGGAGGGGGTCCAAATATCTACCTAGTTTTTGAGTCATCTGCAGGGCCCTTTTCACACGTGGTGGGATGTCAGACTGCCAAGTCAAAGCTGCACTATACCTCTTCTGTGCCCTGATCATCAATTTCTTCCTAACAGCCTCAAACATGGACAGCATTGGCATGGCCCTAAATGGATTCATCCAAGAGTTGAATGACACCACAATATTATTAGTCATGTGGTCAGACTTGGTCTCCTTATCAAAAGCATGGACACTCCAATATGAGATTGGAATTTTCAGCAAGTAAGTGTATGCCTCAACACTAGTCTGCTTGATTTGTTCCATATTTTCTAAGAACTCCACACTATTAGGACTTCTAGCTGCTGCCCAAAAATAATCCTTTAAGTAATCTATCCGATATTTAGCCATCATGTTGGCCAAAATGTGTCTCCCACAAAATCTAGAATGAAACCTAAATTGCCAATTGTCACCAAGGGCTGAAGGAATTCCCTTTTGCCTATCTGTCATAAAGCACACAACTCTATTGTCATACATGCCTATGTGTTCATATAACAGATTCAAAAACCATCCCCATGTCTCCGTGTTCTCAATTTCACAAACACCTAGTGCCAATGGAAAAGCCCCGAGGTTTGCATCAATACCTACTGCACAAAGTAGAATACCTTGGTATGGACCTTTCAAATGGCATCCATCTAAGCCAATAAATGGCCTACATCCCTCTATAAACCCCATTTTTTGTGCATTGAAACTAAGAAATAACCTATTGAAGTGCGCGGGGATATTAGGATCAGGATTATATCTAATAGTACTAAGAAAAAAAGACGAACCGAGGTCCCTTTCCCTGATTATATGTCCATACCTATGGAGCTTATTGTAACTCTCTTTATGAGCCTCAGTTCCAATTTGTAAGGCATAAGTCTTAGCCCTATGTAATGTGTACAATGGTACTTTCACACCAGTGTGATTCAATACAACAGTTTGTAATACTTTCACATTAATTGCAGGGTTCTCCTTAATAAGCTTTTGAAACTTATTCTCTACCCACCTATAGTTTACATCAGTGTTTTTCGTTACAGATAAGCAACTGTGGGTAGGTCTAATTGTTTTGAGTTGGTAACTTAGCCTATCCCGACTATGACTCCCATGAACTCTCCACCCACACCCATCTGCTTTACACCCAAATATTATCCTCCTACGCTCATTTTTAATTCGATCCAATTTAAACCCCTCCTGAACTGAATAATCTACAATCACTTGTCTAAAATGTTGCATATCCCTAAACAGAAGCCCCTTTTCTAGTACAATCTGCCCATCCTCCCTTAGTCGAAATGTTTTACCTCTCACTCGAACCCTAGTGTGAGCATCACTATCACTATCACTATCACTACCAATCTCTACCACCCTCTCCTGACTTATATTATCCTCATTAATATCAGACAAATAATCAGACTCAGCTTGCTGATCCCCACCAGCAGCCTCCTCCTCTCTACCAACACTACCCTTAAAATTAACATTTTCACTATCAACACAACTGGGAACATCACTATTATTAGAATCACTGCCACTTCCATTTGGATGTGGACATGAAATTTACTCAATGGATATCACATCATCTTCTTGGGGTTGGGGTTGGTTGGGATGCAGTTGGTCGGGCTGGGGTTGGTTGGCCTGCAGTCGGTTAGGCTCATCTGGATATATTATTTGAAGTGGAATATAGTCTATATTGAAGTGGATGTTCTCCTCTCCTCTCCTCTCAAACTCGCCAAGGACAGCCATCAACTCTGCATCAGAATTGATGGCTCTCACCTCACCACTCCATGACAATACTACCTCTTGCTTAAATCTGTCCCCAACCACACTGTCACAACCTAGACTAGTGTACAGTATACTGTCCCATAACATCTTCAAACATATATATTCTCGCTCAAACCCACCAATATCATGGGTTTTACCCATAAACGTTACAGTACAAGAGAAACCAGTCATCCTGTTAACAAAACAAACAATGCCATATAACTAAACAAACACACGACAGAAATCTTTATGCAGATTATCCCAACACAAACACAAAATAATAACACAATTGTTAACAAAGCTGACAAATGACTATGACTAAACAAACAAAAAAACATAACAAAAATATTGTTTTTTCATTTAAAAACAATAATTTCCACCATTTTAAATCAAAACACAGTTCATTCAACCACAATCATAAGACATAGTAAACATGTAACAAATAAACAAACCCAGATTTTTTCATCAAACAAACACATAAAGATGATGACTTCATGCAACAAATAAACAAACAAGCACAAAGACATAAACAAACACACATCTGACACCAATCTTAATAGAATCATTAAAACAAACACAAACACATAACAGAAATGCTATTTTTTCATTTAAAAACAATGATTTCAACAATTTTAAACCAAAACAAAAACCCGATTCAACCACCACAGTTTACACTAAAAAAAGATCCCATTTTGTTTCAAAAATAAACCATTTCAACTACCAACGTAACAAATAGCAAACATGCAACAAATAAACAACCCAGATTTTTTCACATCGAAGGTGATACGCACCTTCTCAAGTCTTTTCTTACACCAAAGACATTTTTACAAACCTAGGATCTTTTACAAACCCTCTGTGCAAATAAAAAAAAAATATCATTTTATTCCAAAAACAAACTGTTAATCAAAACCACATTTCTTTTTCTCAAATGAAAAGTGATACACACATTCTCAAGGCTTTTGTTGCACGAGCAAAGTTACACCAACGCACCAGTTCCTTTGTTTATCTACAAATACGAGAAAAAAAAAAAAGGAACCAACATCATACACAAATTAAACTCTCATCTTTATGTAAAATTATACCCACTTCCTTCGTTTCAACCATGATAAGAAAGATTGCAACAAAGAAACCTAATTTTTTCAAACAAAAACTCATACCTACCTTTTCTCAGCCTTTTCTTCCAAGAATCCACCACAATATCTCAACAGAATAAGAGAAACGTCTGAACGACAGATGAGTCTTCAAGGTTTTTTGGGTTTTATTTGAGAGATTTTTTGCATCTCTGGGTAGGTTTCATGACTGAAGACACGACTGATTTTTTTGGCGCCCTTCCTACTTACGTCGCTTCAGTTGCCTGTTATATCTCTATATTTTATTTATTTTTTTAATTTTTTACCTTCCAACCTATCATTTCACAATTAAATTTGCCGGCTTCACCACGTGACAGACCACTCCCCATCGAAATGACGAGTTTACCCCTGAATCAGATCACGGTAACGGAAACTTACTAACATGAGGGGGGTAAATTGTAATTATATCAAAACAATTGCTCCGCCTGTAAAAGCGTTTCAACGAGGGGGGTAAATTGTAATTTGCTCTTGTTTAAAATCTCCTTTGACAATAATAAATTAACAAAAAAAAGTATATAACAGTTAAAAAATATAATTTTAACGTTAATAAACTTATTTAAAAATAAAATAATTATAAAATAACATTTTTTAATTTTTTTATTTTTAAAACAAAAAAGATCTTAGATTTTATATTTTATAATTAATATTATTTATTTTGGATTTTTATATTTTAATGAATTGCATATCGTATTTTCCATTTTACCCTTAAAGTCAAACAATCAACCAAATCAACTTAATAGAATCTATGACTATTAGGGTGTATTGTCATTCTTTTACATGTTTTCGGGGGATATTTTGAGTATATTTATAAATGTCAAAAAAAAAAAAGATAAAAATAAAATCATAAGTGATAAAATATACATTTTTGTAAATTACAATAGGTTTTTTAAAATTAACCCTTTTATAATTTAAATAAATTTCACATATGACAGAAGCAATTGGCGTGGAGGCTGGTGACAGGGTAAAATAAGCTGCTAGCAAAACTGCTCGAATCGAAATACCATCCCAATTTAGATTTTATCGAGGTGACGTGCAAAGGAGAGGCTTTTTATAGGAGGAAGGCGCAACAACAATTAAACACACTAGTGCTCTCTTAGGACTTTGATTGAACATTTGATGAATAACTCCCAACAACACTAGTAACACCCAAGATCTTATATGAATGACCACATAAATACAATAAATAACACAATATAATGACAAGAACATAATAAAGCTAAGAGCAAATCAACCACAATATAACATAAGATATTTTTAAGTAGTTTACCAATATAGCTATATCTACGAAGGTCATCACTTTTACTAATATGAAAAATAATAAGATTATAAGAGATTACTTCTATCTCTAAGCTATCTTCTCTCTCTAGCTCTCAATCTTTCAACTTCACAGGCTCTCAATGTTAAAATTTCTTTGTTCTCCTAATTTGTAAAACACACACACTCTCACAAATTAAACACACTCCTCTTTCAACTCTCTCAATAATATAACAATATATATTAAGAGACTTTGTAGAATTACAACAAAGCCCATCCAAACATAAAATTATAAAATAGCTTCAGACAACTATACACGTCAAGTTACATTTGAGACAGACATCAATGCTTCCCACTTATGACGAAGTTTAATGTGGGGGAAGAATTTGTTATGTAAAGGGCTCAGAGCGATGGAACTGAGATATATGCTTTCTCTGGTCCGTGGTTAGCAAGACCGTATTCTTTCAAGCCTATCACAACCAGGCCTGCGGTCACTACAAAGGTGGCTGATTTTATCATCCAAGACCCTCGAAGCCGGGATCCTCTTAAGCTGGGCCGTGTTTTCCTTCCAGTGGACCATGAGGTAATCCTCTCTGTCCCTCTCAGCTCAAGGAGCATCAGAGATAGATGGAGATGGCACTTCGATAAAAAATGAGAGTACATTGTCAAGTGTGGGTACAGAACGACGAGCAACTTGGCAGCAGGGGATAGTGCTTCGTCAACCCACAATACGAATTGGTGGACCTTTTTGTGGAACTTGGCCTTTCCCCCGAAGGTTAAGCATTTCCTTTGGAGGGCTTGCGATGAAACATTACCTATAAAGGCCAACCTTCTACGTAGAAGAGTCGTTCAGGATGCAACTTGTCCGCTGTCAAGTTCTGACGTGGAGACAAGGTGCCATATTTTTTTCAGAATATGTCTGTTCGCTGCTAGGTCCTAGTGCCAGCTAAAGGTAGCGAACTGTTTTTGTTGCAGGTTCGGGTTGCCATCAGTGTTGGATGTGTGTTTTGGTCTGATGGATTTTGCTGATGTTGAGGTGGCTGCCGAGTGTTGCATGGTTCAGTGAATGATCTGGAATAATCGTAATGCTTTGGTCATTGGGGGCGCTGTTAAAACTCCTGAGAAGTTGACAGATCGGGCAGTGCTGATACTTAGGGAATCTCACTTGGTTAAGGAGTCTTTCTCCTCTGGTTTTTCTGCTGCTAAAATGGATGGGCCTGCTGTGTGGCTTCTCCCTTTGGAAGGAAAGCTGAAGCTCAACACGGATGTTGCCATCAAGTCGGGGTGACAGGTGGCTGGCGTGGGGGCTGTCATCAGAGATTCCAGTGGGCTTGTCTTTGCTGCAATCGCGAAACTAGTTAGAGGCAGTTTTCTTCCAGAAATCGGCGAGCTTATTGCCCTTGGGAAGGTCTGTTGTTGGCGAAATCCCTTCGCCTCAGGATTGCAGAGGTGGAGGTTGATGCAGTCAATGTCGTGTCCCAGGTGTGTTCTAGTAATAGTTTTCGTGGGGATTTTGACATTGTTGTGGGAGATGTTAGGGCGTTGTGTTTAGAAGTTAATGCGTGAGTATCAAGCCATTTCTAGAGCCTGAAACCATTTGACACATGATTTACCTTATCTAGCGATTTACCTTATTTAGCCCTTTACTCCATGGAAGATTTCAGTTGGCATCATGTTGATGCTTGTTGTATTTTCCCGGTTTCCGTCGCTTCACGACAGCCGTTTTGATAACGAAATTCAGTTTATCTCAAAAAAGGAAAAAAAAAAAAAAAAAAAAAAAAAAAGGAAAAAAAAAAATTGGTGGCGTCAAATATATATATATATATATATATATATATAGCAAAATGCACAAAACCTTCCTGAGGCATAAAGAGTAAGTCTATGGCTAAGTCTCCGCCCCAGAAACCCAACTGTTGCTGTTGTGGAGTTGACGGTCCCACCAGGCTCTAATGATTCTTCTGTGCCTGATGATGGCAGTCAAAATGGTACCTTCTATTACAATCTTGAGATTGAATATCCAAACAAGGACTCTAACATTTATTTTGAGGACATTTTAATATCATTCTTATTTGGGCAAGATAGGGCAGCTGAGGATAGAATTCCAGCATTTGATCTAGGGAAGAGTAAGACTCAACGAATGGCTAGTCGTAATGTGAACGTCGAGGGTCATGCATGGAAGGCTCTTCGCAAAGGTATATTGAATGCAACAGCTGAGTTGAAGGTGGGGTTTGTAACGCGTATGCGATACAAGACTTGGGGCATAAAGAGTAAGAAGCATGGAGTGAACCTGCAAGGGAGTGGAAAACTTGGTAAGGATGGGAAGTTGTTAGATAAGAAGAAGAAGATCAAGCTAAAACATTCTTCTAAGAAATGGAGAGTAAGAACATCTCATTTTCATTGAAGGATAGTAGTTATATGACCTTGGCTTTACTTGTAAATTTATGTTTTAGTATGTATACTGTATACAAATATCAAACACCATGTACAAATATAACAAAGGATTTTCACATTCTTTCACTTCAATGTTCTGTTGTCTTGGATGTCTGTTTGTGTAGTAAAATTGTAGGAGTTCAATATTTTGTAGATGATTGGTTTATTGTGATTGTTCTTCAATTGTGTTCTGTGCCTGACAGAATTCGACACTTTATATATGTTTTATATCCATAGTTTCTATAAAAAATAAATAGTATTTACTGACTGCGTTTAATTTTGAATTTTGTGCATAAACTTTTGACTTGAAACAGAAACAGATATGCAAATATTGTACATATGAAAGTGTACCACGCGTTAAAAAAACATCTATCAAACTCTAACGAATTTTGGATTCCTTAACCGGAACTTGAAAACTCACAGGATGACAAAGCAATTATTTAAATATGAGAAACAAATTCTAGGAGAAAAAGATCCCATTTAAACACTGTAAGAAGTTTGATAGACTGATTATAAATTTCACCAACAATATTAGTATTGTGTAATTCAGGAGCTGGCCATATCAGGCTAGAAATCTACAAAGTAATTTTCTCCATTATCTTTTGCCTATTTCAGGCCATTTTGGTAATGAATACCTGACCAATGAATATGAACACATTTTTCTGGTTAAGTACCTAAATAAGTTGGGCACAGACCCATTTCTATCAACACTATTGTATTCCCTTCTTTGAAATCCGTGACTGGTTTATAACTTGTCTTCTCCATTCATGAATCGGTACCTGCAAAGCAATCGCCAGAACAAGTTTACAGATTAGTTTCACATAGCTGTCCACAAAATATAAACAGATTCTGAAACTTTGCTGATGAGCTCAATTTTTAATCCTCATCACAAATCAAATGCAGTATAAACCAACAGCATAAGATAAGTCCTCACAGCAGGGAAGCCACCATAATCTCCAGGTTCTGTGATGTCCTTGGTGACACAGCTATTAGCAGCAAGCCGCACCTGCATCCCCCATGTAATCAGAATCTATTCATAGCACAGAGCTCTTTATCATGCAATAAATGAGAGCAGTCAGAAATTGGATACAGAAAGTACAGATGAGTCATCACATGTAAATGAACATGTAAACTCTTAGCACAGAATGAAATAAGGGAGTATAGACATTTAAGTTGACAGAGGAAAGATTAGTCTGAGCACTGTGTATATACACTCCAAATAAGTTGAGGAAAAATAAGATTGGCCTGGCATGGAAGGTAGAGACCAGAAATTTATTCCAATGCACAAACAATCCCATGTCAATAAGATGTTAAGGTGATGACCGTCTAACAAATCTAACCTTATACAGAGATACAAACTTTACACAATTCAACTTCAATTCCTTTAATAAAGATTAAAATAAGGGGAGAAAAAAAAAAAGAAAAAAGAGAAACAAAGCCTTCACAGCAACGGAAGAACCCTTCATTCTCTTTTGCTTAACTATATACCTTTGATACAATAGAGACATGATCACGAACAGCCACCCTCCCACCCAGAGTTACATAGTCTCCAATCCTGAAGGAGAACAAATGATATAGACAACCGTCAAGATCTTTGGAGCTTTCCACAGTCTTTAAAAAATGCAAGTCAAATTAAATACCCAAAAGAGGGAAAAAAAAAACTAAAAATGTTGAACAAAAAAAGAAGTAACATACGTTACTGAACCTGCAAGTCCAGTTTGTCCACAAAGCATGCAATGTTTTCCAATATTTACATTATGACCAATCTGCAAAGAAAGCCAACAATGCGGAAATTACTTTTATTTTATTATTGCTCTTTCCTCTTAGAATCAAGAGATATGATAATTGGCAAGCATCAGGAGCAACACCAAACCTGCACTAAATTGTCAATTTTTGAATGATCCCCTATTACTGTATCTCTCCAACTGCGAAACCAAATAGGTAGTACCTCAATATTCAACTTGGCCATTTTCCAAGCACAAGCAAGTATAAAAACTACATTCTACATATGCATGTCACGAACTCTTAGAAGCCATTCAAAACAAAAACATGTCCCACCTGCCCCTGTCGATGCAAGTATTTGCACCAATCTCCACATGGTTCCCTATCCTAGCCATTAACATCTGAGGAATGAACACATTATATAAAAATGCTTCAGTTTCTGAATCTAAATTGAACAGTATATAAGAGCTAAATACTCAGCTTTTCTTCAGCGCAAGGACACCTCACATACTCATGCAAGGAGATTTGCAAGAAAAATATCTTACTTCCAAGTTTTAACTCATTATGACTTCCATTCCAACCTTCTAGCAATCTACAGAAACTAAACTATTTCATTATTTATGAATAAAAACCAAATATGTATATCACCAACTTGCGGTTTCTTTAACATGTTTCCATGCTCGTCCACAAAGAACCCAAACCCTGTAAAACAAACAACTTGGGCAATCAATTTGAAAATCCGAAAATTCAAATCCATTTAAAACAACACAAACAAAAGTTTGAAATAGCCGCATTTTACCATCTTGACCGATGCAAGCTCCATTGTGTATTACACACGAATCACCTAAAATGCAGTTACCAAGTGCAACATTATACCTGAAGACAAACAATACACACTTGTATTTACTTCCATATACTTAGAATTCTATATGTAACTAAATCATTTTCATATACCCTATCTTTGTAGATTGACCGATAGTAACAGCAGGTCCAACAACAGCTCCTGATCCAACAAAAACGTTTGCACCCAGTACAGCTTTTGAGTGAACTATGGCCCCCACCTCAATCCGCACCGTTGGATCAATGCGAGCTGATTGATGGAAGACCCCACCTCCGTTATGCCATTTTTGAAAATCATGGTTATTTTCCAGTCCTGAAACACATAAAATCATGTACCGAGTTTCTCTCACACATTTTCACGAACATTTGGACTGCAATATTGAATGGTTGTTTGATTAATTAAAACCAGAACAAAAACACAAACCGGAGCTACTGGAGACATTGTAGAGACGAATAAAGTGTTGGGTATATTTTTTCTTGGAATAAAAAACGAAAAATCGTTGAAGACTAATCGCCATTGACTGACTTCAAGCTTTGTAAATGTAAAGCGAAGAAGAGTACGCTAGATAGTGCTGGCATTATCTGATTGGAAGGAAATAAAGGGCAAAATTGTTATTCCACAGCAAGACTAAGGTCAATTTATATTTTTCAAAAAATAAAAAATATGACACCAATTGATTGTGATACATGTGAAATTTATTCAAATTATAAAATAATATAATCTAATTTCACCTTTTATTCACAAAAATTCCTATAATGAAAACTTAATTTTAAAACTTAAAAAGTTAAATATTTTTAGCACAATTTTTTAAATTTATGACAGTTATTATTGAAAAATAATTTTGGATTTAATTACGTTACTCAACTATTAACATTACTTATCAATTATAGTGTTTGGATTGGTTATAAAAGTTCTTGATATTATTGAAGTCAATATAATGATTATAATTGATGGATAATATTTGTGATTGTGTAAGGTAGTCAAACCCATCATTTTTTAGTCCCATTTGTTCAATCACAAGCTAAATCACATTGAACAAAGTTTTTATTAAAGAGCCTTAATATATGTATTCTTGAATAAAAATTTTCAAGCATAATATAAATAAATCGCTTTCAACAATAGATAGTTTAAAAATACTATCATTTAACGGAATTCAACTTGATTACCACTAGATAGTTTTAAAATACTAGCATTTAACGGAATTCAACTTGATTATCACCTCAAATACCTTTTTTTTTTTTAATTGAAAATGAATGGTGAAAATATTGTTGTAATTGTTAAGATCGGGATAGTTATTTGAAAAGATATAAAACCATAGTTTACATAATATTAACACAACATATTATTTAAAATTCCTCAAATTTAACACCAAAAGAAAAGTATAAGTCCAAAACTAATTGCCACTGGCTTTGCGGTGCAATGGTAGTACACAAGCCAACATTGGCTTTAAGCTAAAGTTTGACACATTATACCCCCATCTTACTCAATAAAGATGGAATTTTCTCCTATACATTTATGTGCTGTCTTTCAGTTGTATGAAAACCAGTTATCTAGATCGTGTCACTAATGTTCTACCAGTTTGACTGTAATTGTCTTCTAGGTTCGTTTCAATAACTCAAGAAGAAAAAAAAAAGTCCAAAACTAATTAAAAACCCATTTCAATGCCAAATTCCAACGCATTATTTGTCGAAGTTAAAAAAGCATATGCTACGTTTTACTTATTTGGCAGCAAAAGGTAACTTCTTGTTTGGCAAACAAACAAATGAAAGTGGCAAAAAGAATAAAATTTATGATGATTAATCAATTTACATTGATTTGAAACTTACAACAAATTGATATTGAGATTTAATCTGATTAGTGTAATATATACATCAAAGTTTTATCATTTATTAGTAATAAGTAAATAAATTATAAAACATGTAAAAAATAAAAACAAAAGGAAGGAGTCACAGCTCCTGCTAGATTTGGGAGGAAAAGGTTGCAGCCCTTTTCTTAATTTTTTACGGAAAAGGTTGTTGCCTCCATCTTTTACTTTTAGGCATAGAAAAGAATAATGTAAAAGGAATTTTGAGAGCATAAAAAGAAGAACAAGTAATAAAAATTAAATTTCAAGTAAGGTTAATTTTCGGATTTCAATGGGTGTATCAAGTAGGATCTTTTGTGTAAATGGGTGTTGGAAGAAATTTTTTGGGAGCTAAACCATCTTCAATTATGCACCAAATTTTACATAATTTTTGTGTTAGAAAAGTATTTATACCAAGTTTTTGTGGATTCCAATGTATATTACACCAAATTAATGTAAAAAATATCTTTAAATAATATTTTATATATAATTTTTTAAGCAAATTGAATTTTTGCATTAAAAATATTATCTTTTCCATCAAATAATTATTGAGATAATAATTTTTGTATATATTAAAAATTTAATTAATTTATATTAATATACTATTTATAACTTATATTAAAACTTAAAAATACATTAAAATATATTCAATATTATACTCATTTTAAATATCTCAATACAATATTTCCAACTATATAAAATTTAATAATAACTTAATTTATATTTTTAATTAAATTAATTTATATCATAACTCCATTTTTGGAGTCCATCTACAGTGATCGTACTGTATATGGACACCAAACAATGGTGTCAGAATGCACCAAAATGGTGCATTTGTTGGAGCACCAAAATGCACCAAACAACACCATTTTGGTATGTTGGTTGAAGATGGCCGCATCACCCCTACTCTTTTTGTTTGATAGATTTTCAGAATGAAAGATTTTACCAATCTAGAATATAGATTTCGTTTTATTTTTCATTCCCCATTGATAAATATATCTTAAATTTGATAGATTTAATCAATCTTCATCATCTATAGAATTTAATAATATTCAAGATTGTTATAAAATATTAAAGAACATCATAATTGATTAGAAACTTGTATAAGGGATAGAGAGAATAAACATATCCAACTTCAAGTAATTCAATAATTAAACTATTATAATAAATTGATGATTACATATCCATGATCCACCATCCGCAAACATCATTAATACTAATACTAGCTTCATTTTATTAAAGTTATTAATCTTCATATAATATGTTTAATGGCGCACAGCATGACAGCAGCAAGTTTCAGAATCAACGCATTCATGTTTAGTATCATGGCCGATGTAGTCTTTGCAAACTCTACCGCATTCTTTAGATGTGCACTTTGGCCACGGGTATGGTTTGAAGAAGCAAGTTTTGCCCTCTTCAGTTGTCTTGGTAGCTAAAAGAAAAATAAAACAATAAACACTTATCAAATTAAAAAAGAATGATCTTTTTGATGATAGAAGTATTTGTCTAGAAGAAGAAAGTTGTTTAATATGGTTTGAGAATATATGTCCAATATTTTTAGTCAAAAATAATTTTTGTAAAAAAAAAATGAAAAATTATTTATAGTGATAATACATCATGTATACAGATAGATAAACGTTGCAACATTAATAATAAATAGATAAAGAAATAAAAAAACTATATCAACAAGAACATTAAAAAAATAATAAAGAAAATTCTAATAACAACAGTTACCAGAGGCAAAAATAAAAAGGACTGCAAGTACTGAAAGAAGAAAACAATTCCTCATCTTTAAGCTGCTCTTTCTTCGTTCTTTTTGGAACCTTTTGAGAAATACACAAATTGAGACATAAGTTTGTCAGAACCCATACCCATTAGAAACCAGTGCACAAAGAACAGAACCCAGAAATCAAAAACAGAAAACATAACCAAAAACCAAACCTTTAAGGAAAAAAAAACATGAACACAAACAACTTTTTTTTTATTAAAAAAAAAAAAGCAAGTAAATATCTCATATAAGCTTTTGATTACACTAAATAATGTAATAAAAAACGATAACATTAATATTACTATTACCTTAAATTAAATATACATGATAGAAAAAAAAAAAAAACAATGTAACTTAATGGAGTGGATAATAAATTAATTGGATACAAAATTAGTTGGACAAATGGGATGAAAAAAAAAAAAGGCAGATAAACAATTAGTTAGATAAAAATTAATTAAAAAATGAAATAACTAAAAAATTAGTTAGAAATATAATGAAAATAATATTTTATAAAAATTATGTAAGTATTTAATAATTTTTTTATATATTATGAATAATTATTTGAGAATAAGATTTTATATTAAATAAATTATTTAATATTAATTAAAAATTATGTATAAAATATTATTTAAAAATATTTTTTCTATTAAAGTGACGTAAAATACATTAGAAGGTAAGAAAATTTGATGTTAACATCATTTCGATGTAAAATTTGAAATCGTCCATAGTCGGAAAGCATTTACAAACTCAAACTTACTTAGTTGGGAAATAAATGCAGCCTAAGGCCGTAAAGTGCAGACTTGTGTGGTATCCAAAGTTGACGTGGACACGACTTTGAATTCAAGAGAAACCAGAAAGGCAGAGCCAGTAGGGTTATAACGATTACTTTCCATTTTAGGTAAAACCCATCACACCATACTGACCACACTAATGATTGAAACGCAGTTTTGCAGCCAATTACCAAAAAACATGTGATTGCATGCATACGTGATAAAGACAATCCCATCAAGAATCAAGATGTGGTCCACTAATCCAACGGCTCTCAATCCCTCGTAAATCGTGCCAGAAAACAATTGGGGCCAATCCTTTTGTGCCCCACCAAAACAAACCGGTCTCTGTTTACATTTATAATTCATGTCTTCAAACACAATTTATGAAATTTTAAAGCAAATGGATGTTAATCTTTTATATATACATATATAATAAAAAAAATCTATTGTAATATTTTTGTAATTATATTGAAATTTGGCTATAAATCATAAAAGAATATCATTTAAAAAGTATAATCATACAATTATTTCATATCATAAATTATAATTAATTTCATGTTTATATATACTTATTACAAAGTTG
>CM034469.1:26260588-26303406 GCA_019925255.1 Litchi chinensis | reverse complement strand
AGCTTTCAGAGCATATTCGCCAATAGCTATAGTCATTTCTTCTTTACTAGTAAAGAATGCTCCTTTATACAACGTACCACGTTGGTAGACGGTTGACGTAGCGCTTGAAGTAGCTTCAATGTCCCCCAATTCTACACCAGGAACAATCCAGTATGATTGTGAAGGATTGTTCTGAAATTGTAAACCTGAAAATCTTATTTCTGGAAACTTTTCTTCTTCTGCGACATCATCAAATCGAGTTTCCTCTTCATCACTATCTCCGGTTTGCTCTTCATCACTATCTTGTATTCCATCACCATTATCATCTGTGTCTTCATCTTCATCATCAATACCATAATTCGTATAGTCATCATTAACGTCACGAATGGGACTTTCAACCGATGTAAATGGGGTGATAGAAGTATCAACTTGATTGCTCCCAATACCTGAAGTGAGATAAAAATGACTTTCAACCATATGTGGATTTACTGGTCTATCCATATTTGCCTCGTCATGTCTTATGTCTGGAATTGAATCAGTGACAAATGGACGAACGATACGCCTACTAACCCCAGCTCCAAAATCTCTAGCAATCTTATCGATATAAATCTCTTTAACATCAATATTTTTTATCACCATCAAACCAACAACACTAAGATCGGACATGATACGTATCTTTTTAACCTGACCATTTGTTGTACTTTGTAGTAAATAATATATACGGATTTCCCACCTTCTTCTATCAATAGCAGCCTCTCTGTATACAACATCCACCAATGATGAAAAACTACTATTTTTGTGGACTCCACACATGATCGACTCCCCTCCAATGTAATTACATCCATTCCACTCTCCGTCAAAGTTGATTACAACGGTCTCTTGAGCCATTCCTGCAACATTCAAATCAAATGATAATTAAATCTCATTTCAATAGGGTAATATTACAAAATATAATCATATCGAATCATATTCAATACATAGCAACACAAACATATAAAAAAACCATTAAAAAGGTGTTAAATTCGGTTTTCTAGTGAAGTTATCGGTTTTTTATTCTCTCAAAAAACCTTAATTCGATTTCGGTTTTTCAGCCACTGGAAAACCGGGATTGGTTTTTCAGTCACTGAAAAATCGGGATCGATTTTTCAGCCCGGTTTTTTAGCTGAAAAATCGGGAAAAATCGGGATCGATTTTTCAGTAACCGGGGCTCTGAAAAACCGATCCCACAGAGTGGAAAACCGATTATCGGTCACGAAAAACCGATTTCGTCGCAGATTTTGCAGATTTCGTCGCAGATTTCATAACATTTAGATCTCACAACCAAATCATTCTTATAGTCTTTTAGCTAGCAATATGAACAAAACAACCTAAAAACCAACCAAAAAAACTCATACATTACCTTTCAAACTCAAATGGAAGAAGAATCTTCAAAACCTTCAATGGATCCAAAAACTTCAATGGTTGAAGAAGCTCGAATGACTAATCCCCTCAATAAATTGTTTTTCAACTGCAATGAATCTCAAAAATCTTTGTAATTTTGGTAATTTTCAGTTGCAATGGAGAAGAAGATGGAAAAGGGAGACTATTGGCAGGACAAGGAAGAAGGTTATTTTCGTAATTTCATATTTTGGCATTTTAGTCATTTTAACCTAAGGGTATTTTGGTAATTTCATATTTGGATATTTTAGTGATTTTAACTTAAGGGTATTTTGGTAATCTTGGGCATACAATGGAAATAGTTTGTTTAGAAGGTTAAAATCAAATTTTTTTAAATAGCTGGGTAAAAACAAATTTTTTTTTTTTGATTTGGGTAAAACCAATAAATCTCCCTATTTTTGAGACATAATGTGACCTTTGGTGTAACTTTATTGTTACAAAAAATAATATAAAATTTTATTATGATAATTTTTCTTTGATGTATGTCAACAACAAAATACCAAATCTAGAACCCCTCAACACGAAAAATAAAGACTATATATACATGGTTGCATAAAATGCTTGATTTTGTGACTTTATATATTTAAATTAGAGCAAATTACAATTTACCCCCCTCGTTGAAACGCTTTTACAGGCGGAGCAATTGTTTTGATATAATTACAATTTACCCCCCTCCTGTTAGTAAGTTTCTGTTACCGTGATCTGATTCAGGGGTAAACTCGTCATTTCGATTGGGAGTGGTCTGTCACGTGGTGAAGCCGGCAAATTTAATTGTGAAATGACAGGTTGGAAGGTAAAAAATTAAAAAAATAAATAAAATATAGAGATATAACAGGCAACTGAAGCGACGTCAGTAGGAAGGGCGCCAAAAAAATCAGTCATGTCTTCAGTCATGAAACCTACCCAGAGATGCAAAAAATCTCTCAAATAAAACCCAAAAAACCTTGAAGACTCATCTGTCGTTCAGACGTTTCTCTTATTCTGTTGAGATATTGTGGTGGATTCTTGGAAGAAAAGGCTGAGAAAAGGTAGGTATGAGTTTTTGTTTGAAAAAATTAGGTTTCTTTGTTGCAATCTTTCTGATCATGGTTGAAACGAAGGAAGTGGGTATAATTTTACATAAAGATGAGAGTTTAATTTGTGTATGATGTTGGTTCCTTTTTTTTTTTTCTCGTATTTGCAGATAAACAAAGGAACTGGTGCGTTGGTGTAACTTTGCTCGTGCAACAAAAGCCTTGAGAATGTGTGTATCACTTTTCATTTGAGAAAAAGAAATGTGGTTTTGATTAACAGTTTGTTTTTGGAATAAAATGATATTTTTTTTATTTGCACAGAGGGTTTGTAAAAGATCCTAGGTTTGTAAAAATGTCTTTGGTGTAAGAAAAGACTTGAGAAGGTGCGTATCACCTTCGATGTGAAAAAATCTGGGTTGTTTATTTGTTGCATGTTTGCTATTTGTTACGTTGGTGGTTGAAATAGTTTATTTTTGAAACAAAATGGGATCTTTTTTTAGTGTAAACTGTGGTGGTTGAATCGGGTTTTTGTTTTGGTTTAAAATTGTTGAAATCATTGTTTTTAAATGAAAAAATAGCATTTTTGTTATGTGTTTGTGTTTGTTTTAATGATTATATTAAGATTGGTGTCAGATGTGTGTTTGTTTATGTCTTTGTGCTTGTTTGTTTATTTGTTGCATGAAGTCATCATCTTTATGTGTTTGTTTGATGAAAAAATCTGGGTTTGTTTATTTGTTACATGTTTACTATGTCTTATGATTGTGGTTGAATGAACTGTGTTTTGATTTAAAATGGTGGAAATTATTGTTTTTAAATGAAAAAACAATATTTTTGTTATGTTTTTTTGTTTGTTTAGTCATAGTCATTTGTCAGCTTTGTTAACAATTGTGTTATTATTTTGTGTTTGTGTTGGGATAATCTGCATAAAGATTTCTGTCGTGTGTTTGTTTAGTTATATGGCATTGTTTGTTTTGTTAACAGGATGACTGGTTTCTCTTGTACTGTAACGTTTATGGGTAAAACCCATGATATTGGTGGGTTTGAGCGAGATTATATATGTTTGAAGATGTTATGGGATAGTATACTGTACACTAGTCTAGGTTGTGACAGTGTGGTTGGGGACAGATTTAAGCAAGAGGTAGTATTGTCATGGAGTGGTGAGGTGAGAGCCATCAATTCTGATGTAGAGTTGATGGCTGTCCTTGGCGAGTTTGAGAGGAGAGGAGAGGAGAACATCCACGTCAATATAGACTATATTCCACTTCAAACAATATATCCAGATGAGCCTAACCGACTGCAGGCCAACCAACCCCAGCCCGACCAACTGCATCCCAACCAACCCCAACCCCAAGAAGATGATGTGATATCCATTTAGTCAATTTCATGTCCACATCCAAATGGAAGTGGCAGTGATTCTAATGATAGTGATGTTCCCAGTTGTGTTGATAGTGAAAATGTTAATTTTAAGGGTAGTGTTGGTAGAGAGGAGGAGGCTGCTGGTGGGGATCAGGAGGCTGCTGGTGGGGATCAGCAAGTTGAGTCTGATTATTTGTCTGATATTAATGAGGATAATATAAGTCAGGAGAGGGTGGTAGAGATTGGTAGTGATAGTGATAGTGATAGTGATAGTGATGCTCACACTAGGGTTCGAGTGAGAGGTAAAACATTTCGACTAAGGGAGGATGGGCAGATTGTACTAGAAAAAGGGCTTCTATTTAGGGATATGCAACATTTAAACAAGTGATTGTAGATTATTCAATTCAGGAGGGGTTTAAATTGGATCGAATTAAAAATGAGCGTAGGAGGATAATATTTGGGTGTAAAGCAGATGGGTGTGGGTGGAGAGTTCATGGGAGTCATAGTCGGGATAGGCTAAGTTACCAACTCAAAACAATTAGACCTACCCACAGTTGCTTATCTGTGACGAAAAACACTGATGTAACTATAGGTGGGTAGGGAATAAGTTTCAAAAGCTTATTAAGGAGAACCCTGCAATTAATGTGAAAGTATTACAAACTGTTGTGTTGAATCACACTGGTGTGAAAGGACCATTGTACACATTATATAGGGCTAAGACTTATGCCTTACAGATTGGAACTGAGGCTCATAAAGAGAGTTACAATAAGCTTCATAGGTATGGACATATAATCAGGGAAAGGGACCCCGGTTCGTCTTTTTTTCTTAGTACTATTAGATACAATCCTGATCCTAATATCCCCGCGCACTTCAATAGGTTATTTCTTAGTTTCAATGCACAAAAAATGGGGTTTATAGAGGGATGTAGGCCATTTATTGGCTCAGATGGATGCCATTTGAAAGGTCCATACCAAGGTATTCTACTTTGTGCAGTAGGTATTGATACAAACCTCAGGGCTTTTCCATTGGCACTAGATGTTTGTGAAATTGAGAACACGGAGACATGGGGATGGTTTTTGAATCTGTTATATGAACACATAGGCATGTATGACAGTAGAGTTGTGTGCTTTATGACAGATAGGCAAAAGGGAATTCCTTCAGCCCTTGGTGACAATTGGCAATTTAGGTTTCATTCTAGATTTTGTGGGAGACACATTTTGGCCAACATGATGGCTAAATATCAGATAGATTACTTAAAGGATTATTTTTGGGCAGCAGCTAGAAGTCCTAATAGTGTGGAGTTCTTAGAAAATATGGAACAAATCAAGCAGACTAGTGTTGAGGCATACACTTACTTGCTGAAAATTCCAATCTCATATTGGAGTGTCCATGCTTTTGATAAGGAGACCAAGTCTGACCACATGACTAATAATATTGTGGAGTCATTCAACTCTTGGATGAATCCATTTAGGGTCATGCCAATGCTGTCCATGTTTGAGGCTGTTAGGAAGAAATTGATGATCAGGGCACAGAAGAGGTATAGTGCAGCTTTGACTTGGCAGTCTGACATCCCACCACGTGTGAAAAGGGCCCTGCAGATGACTCAAAAACTAGGTAGATATTTGGACCCCCTCTAGAGTGGTGAATGGTCTTTTGAGGTTGCGGATGGGGATAGGCGGTTTGTGGTTGAACTGGATAAGCAGTCATGTGATTGTGGTTTATGGTTTGTTAGAGGATTGCCATGTAAGCATGCTATGGCATGCATTTCAAAGAGGAGAGTTGCTGTTGACGATTATGTCCACAGATACATGAAGAAGGAAGCATATATGAGAACATATGCTCATCGCATATCTCCACTGCCAGATGAGCATTCATGGCCTGATGTTCAATTTCAAACGGTGTTGCCACCCGTGATAAAGAGAAGGCCTGGGAGACCCAAAAAGATGAGGACTAGAGGGTCAACTGAACCAGCTAAAGGTGAAAAATCAGTAGGTGTTAGATGTTTAACATGCAGGGAGGTCGGACATAATAGCAGAACCTGCAAGAATAAAGGAGCATCATCAAGTGGAACTAAAAGAAAGGTTGCAAATTAATTTGTTTTCCTAGTATTTATGTTTATTAAAACTTTGATAAATATTACTAATATATTTGGTGCAGGTTGGCAGCACATCTGAAGGGGCAAGGGAAAGCAATATTGGCACATCCCAAAGCACTGAGGTATAGTGTTGCCTATCTGTTTGACTTCATTGTAAGATATGTTTATAATGTTTGTTAATAATTCTTTGTTACAGGTTAGGGGCACGGCTGCTGGAGAGACAAGGCAGAGGAACAGTTCAACTGATACTGTTACCAGGGTAAGTTCTTTTATTTGTTTTATGATTCTCTTAACTTCAAGTTCTTCAATGTGTAAATTGATATAATGACCTCTATTTATATTCAGGTTCTTTGGTTTCCTAATAGGCAACCAAGTATAAGCACTCATGTGCATGATCTGCCAACAAGCCAGAATCTCTCCCAAAGTGCACCTGTTAGTTCTCAAATTGTTGAAGGTTAGTTGGTGTTTGCTTTAGAGTTTGTACCTTAAACAATATGAATTTGGCTAGCTGTTATTGACTATATTTTCTTGTTGTTAGCTGATGCTGCTCACTTGTAGATGCTGTTGAACTTGCTGATGTTGGTTAGTTGGTGATCTTGGTTAGTTATTTGTAGATGGAAATGGTAACAGTCATGTGATGTCAGTTTTTGATGTATGTTTCTGATGCTTTTTATGATGTTAGTAACTTATAGCTGTTGTGTTACATGTTGGCATCACATAGGCACTCTTATTTTTATGGTTTTTGAATGTATCAAATGGTTTGGTACTATTTATAGTATTAATGCATCGATGCAAATGACATTGTATTTTGGTTTGTGGTGTTGTATAGTTACTGTTATTGATGGTTATTGGTATATTTTGGTGAATTATCATTTTTGGTACCAGTGTATAGGCACTGTTATTGTGGTGTAGCTTTGTTATCTTCAAATGGCTACCATTCATTCATTTCATATATCATTTAATTGCACTCAACACATACATAAACATTACAAAGCATATTCAGTTTTTGAGGTTTGTCAATAAAGTAACAAACATAGCCACTCCACTGAAAATTATGTTGATGATGCTTAGCATTTTCATTGCCTCCTGTGCAGCTTCGAAATTCCTAAGTTTGGCTTCTAATGTGAACTTCATGGCTTGAAATTCATCTTGCATCATAGCTTGTAAATCATCTTGCATCGAACTTGCATGACGTTGTTCAGCACCATCATTACGTGCATCCATCATCTGTTGAATTTCATCTTCATCAGGATTCCAAAATGAATAATATTTGCATCTCCGATTTTGGCATGCAAAGAACAACTTGCTAGGATTTTTTTCTGATTCCGAAATCTTTATCTCCGCCTTTTTTCCACAGTAGCATTTTCGATTTTTGAACTTAATTATTCCCCCATTAATCTGACTGCTTGATGAACTACAAGAGCCTTCCATGGAATTGTTTCTTTTTTTGTTTGGGTAATGTGTTTGTTTTTTTTGGTTGACAAAAGCAGTAGCAGTATTTAGGTGTAATTACATGGAAAAATGGTTGGGTAAGATGGTATGGGTGCATAACAAAAGATGGAACATATGGGTATAACATGGGCAAGTATCATGCCTTTTTATAGTGCCTGGCACCCAGTGAACGTTGCATCTCCAACGGGCAGCAACGGCCACTTTGGCAGCTCCAACGGTCACTTCTCAACTTTGTATTTTAGTTGGGTAATTTTTTAAGGGCAATTTTGGTAATATGAAAAATCCAACTGCTGCTTTAACAACAGAATAAAAAATAAAAAATGCCAACTCAATCAACTTCAGTCAACTGCAATACCCGCGCTACAAAGCTTTTTCAATTTTTTTTTGGGTCAATCGGGTCAACTTCAACTACCAAGGGTATTTTCGTCTTTTTTCCCCTTTATATTATTTACGGTTAAATATAACGGAAATTTACTAACGGGAGGGAGGTAAATTGTAATTATATCAAAACAATTGCTCCACCTGTAAAAGCGTTTCAACGAGAGGGGTAAATTGTAATTTGCTCTTTAAATTAATCTAAAATTTTATTATGATAATTTTTCTTCGATGTATGTCAACAACAAAATACAAAATCTAGAGCCCCTCAACAGGAAAATTAAACAAAGAATATGATACGTAGTTGCATAAAATGCTTGATTTTGTAACTTCATATATTTAAATTAATGAGGCAATATCATTAATGTACAAGTTTTGAACACAAAAATCTTGAGTTTCGGAATATTACCACATAATTACATTAGCATTAGGCCATAATTATGAGGGACATCAAGAATATATATTATACTAAAAAGACCCTAAAAAAAA
Organism: Litchi chinensis; assembly: GCA_019925255.1. Classification (NCBI taxonomy): domain Eukaryota; kingdom Viridiplantae; phylum Streptophyta; class Magnoliopsida; order Sapindales; family Sapindaceae; genus Litchi; species Litchi chinensis. Next base: position 26,295,210 of record CM034469.1, on the reverse strand, counting down.
TTGGATTTGGTATCAAATATCACACTCAGCATAGATTCCCTTTCCTTATCTTGCATGATATCTCATATCATCAACCTTTTCTTTTCTTTTTAACTTATTTGGTTTCATTGATAATATCTTTTTCAATTGTTTATTAATCATGATTTATATATTAATCATACACTAAATATAATTATTATTACATAAATGACTTTTAGGTGAGGACATCTAAGTTCCAACGTTCACTAATTTAGAATGAACTTTTAGGTACGTTTGATGGACTGATGTTTTATTAGAAGTATGTATACAAATAAAGTTTCAACTATTTCAAAAAAATAATAATAGTAAAGTTTTACCATTTGAATTGAAACTAACATATGTATGGTTTCATTGGCGTTGCTATTTGAATGCTTCAATCCTCACGATTTATAGATAATCATGTACCGATTATAATCATACACATGATTAATTCTTAGTGATCGTAGGTGTGAAAATGGGTTCTAACATTCATCTGAAATTATTTTTCTTTTTAATTATTAGATGTATTTAATAGACAGAAATTGTATTAGATTAATATAGAAATTTAGCTTTTGTAGTAGAAACGAAATTGAATTTTTTAGCTATTAGATATATTCAATAAACTGAAATTTTATTAAACATATAAGTAGTTACATAAAATTCAAGTTTTAACATCTCAACGAAGAATGCACATCACTTCCTAGTACACGTAATTAAGACGTCTCTCCATTTATTAACATATTAAGAGTTCAATTCCCACATTGAACATTCAGTAGGTCCCAACAATCATTATACATGTTTAGTAGTCTCTCGTTTTTGAGAGTAAATATCCATGAAAGCTTAAATAGAATTTAAACTCGGTAGGTTTCGATAGTTATTAAATAACTCAAGATATTGTAGTTCTTTCATTTATGACGATAAATATTCAAACCGTTTAGTTTTAATAGATCCGATGGTCTCTTTATCAATTTGCATAAACTTTCAATATATATATATATATATATATATTACTTTTATAATTACAAACATCTGATTTTGAAAAGTAAAGATCAACTAATTAAATTTATCTATTGCATTCTTTTTTATAAAATAAATTATTTCTCCTATTTAATTCAAATCAATAGATGAATTTAATTAATTGATTCTTATTTTTTAAAATTAGGTATATTTAATTATAAAATTATTATATATATGGATGAAAAATAAGGTAGTATCAAAAAGAAAAAATCTAATTTTTTATTTTAACAAAAAAATCTAATCAGCACGAAAGCATTGTTTACATCGAGAAATAACATAGGACAAGAGAGAGAGGACAAGATAATGCAGCTCAGTCCATGCAAGCATGCATGGGAGACAAATAATGGTGTCGGTGGTGGTGGTGGTGGTGATTGTGCTTGTGGTGGTGGCATCGTGGCGAAGACGGTGGCTGTTCCACGCGGCAAAACGGGTCCCACCACGAGGCTAGTAAAGGTTTGGTTTTGCATTTTGGGTTTTGTTGAAAAGTAACCTTTTTTTGATAACTCATTTCAAAAATGACCTTTTTTATTCAGAGCATTGCACGTTGACTCTTTTTGGACGAAACTGCCCTTGCCTCACCCCATTTTGTCTGTCAATCACCCTCTCTATCTGTTCCTAACCTTCCGCTCACATTCTTCGACCTCACGACAGCCGCATCTCACCGAGCCGACCTACACCCATGACCGACGAGGCTAACTAGGCCCACCCACCGTTCGATTGTCTGGTCTGCTCAACTTTTAACTCCGGCGAAGAACACGTACCCTTTTTTTTCATTGTGTCTCACAAACCCTAACATCACTCTTTCTTCTCTTTTCACATCACCCTTTTCTTCTCCCTCACAACCCCTTTTTCTTCTCTCCTTTACAACTTATTTTCTCCATCATCACTATGTATCACCATTTGGTTTACTCGACTGCATCTCTCTCTCCATCGCTGCCGTGTATCACCGTTTGATCTGCTCAACTGCACGCCTCTCTCTCCATCATCGTCGTGTCAACTCTGATCTGCTCGATTGCGCCTCTCTCACTCTGGTTTGTTTGACTATGTTTACTTGTTTTCTGTTAACTCTGACTTCTCTCTAACAGGAACTCTCAATTCGCAGGTTTCTTTACAGCTTGTAGATTGATAACCTCTGTCTCTCAATGATGCCCATCTTAACCAGTAAGTCTCTATTACGTTTTTGTTTCTGATAAGATTTGAGCAACTGGGTATGATTTTGTTTTGGATTCTCAATAGTTTTGTGATCAAATTTGGTGACGTGGGACTTGTGTATTTTGGGTTTTTATATTTTGCTGTCGTTAAGGTCCTCCTTGAGCAGCTACATTTTTAATGAGTTCTGTGTGAATGGATAGGGAACACTCTATTTTTGAATGCATGATTGGAAATTTGTTCGAGGAATACTGGTTCTTCCCTGAGTATCCTGAAAGGCAGCTCAAATTTGCTGCTGTTCTTTTTGTGGGTTTTCCCTTTATGTCGATATGGTACCCCTAACCCCTGCCACAGCCATAAAACAACTGCTTTGTTAAGTGAATATGTTGTGTATTAGGTGAATATGTCGATATGGTCAAAGCTGGAATGTAGCGTGCCCTTTCAATGTAATCAGAACTGCTCTGGTTGATGCTGCAACCTAATTCTGCCTGCGCTTGCTATTGTGTTTGGTTGCTTTTGCTGTTGGAGAAAAGTGAGAGTCTTTTTCCAACTGCAATTGATTGTTAAAAATGGTTGTATGTATGTATGAATTGAAAGGTTTGTTTTGCAGGTATAGTGTTGGTAGTGGTTTTCACATCGTGGCTGCGCACACAGACAGTCCGTGTCTTAAACTTAAACCGAAATCAGCATCAACCAAGTCAGGTTATCTGATGGTCAATTTGCAGACCTATGGAGGTGGTTTATGGCATACTTGGTTTGATAGAGATTTGAGTGTTGCTAGAAGGGTCGTAGTTAAGGGTAGTAACAGTTCTTTCCTCCACAAGCTTGTCAAAGTCAAGAGACCTCTACTATGAGTCCCCACATTGGCGATTCATCTTGACCGGTTAGCTCAATCTGACCCCAATTTCATGTGTATTGAGTCTCTGTTTTTCCATAATAATTGTAGGCAAAGACGAGGTTTACTACTAAATCTTGCTACTGCATATCGGCTGGTGTTAATGTCATGCTTGTTCTCCCTTTTTTTTTGGCATTTTGATATATGATAAATTTAACCTTCAGCATTGTTTTCTCAATTGAATTTGGTGGATATAAATTTTATGTTAGAATGAGCTAGCATTTAGGTAACCGGAGTGAGTGTATGTTCTTTATTGAACGTTCTGTATAGGAGTCTGTTCTATTGGGGTGTTATAATGCAGGTTGCAGAGTGATATTTTTTCCCCGTTTTCTCATAAGAAAAAGAGAATCTATAAAATGGCAATGTGTAAATGAACATGGTATAGTTATGCAACTTCATGGTGATTAAACTATAATATACCTATGGCTTTAATATCCAAGTCCATGTGAATGTGGTGTTTTAAATTCTTTTATTGCAATGGGGCAGCTATTGTAATTTAACTTCCCAGTGCATTTATTAAAGATGAATCTACATGAAACTCTTTTAGTTACATTTTTTGTAACATTATATTGTATTGTGCATGTAGTGCATTGCAACAAAAGAGAAAATTTCAAAGAATGAAACCATCCAATTTAATAGCTGCCAAACAAACGCACACATGTTTGTCCACCGTAACCTAATAGTAGATTGTGAGTGCAGGTTTTCTGTTTTTAGAATTTGTGAAATACAAAGCAAAGTAATTACTGTCAGAACTATAAGTGATAATTTTCATGTTGTTGTTTGTTAAAGAAACAAGTTCTATCTTCTTCAGCTTTAAAGTTTAGTTTTAGATAATATTGTAGTTCGTAAATATTAAATGATAAATACTGTTAAACTTTGGCATGTCTTGTTTATACTTATAATTCATTTTCTATTTTTAAAAATAAGCACAATGTAGTTCTGTGTTACAATAAGAATTTGTTTCCAATCACTATGGCTTTGTACCTGACATAATCATATGCTTGAAAATTACATGCATATGTCTGATGGGATTTTGACACATCCATCTGCTCACTTATGTAATGTGCTTGTTTCCTTTTTAGTTGTTTAGCACAGCACTGTGAACAAGGATGGGTTCAAACCAAATCTAGAGACACATCTCATTCCACTAATTGCTACCAAACAAGAGGAAGCATTTGTTGAGCCGAAAGAGAAAAGTAATGGGTTGTCTTCAAAGGCCACTCATCATTCGCTTCTTATGCATGTATCTCTTTATTTTTTTATACTTTCAAAGAAAAGAAGTTAGCCTATAAACAATGTAGGTTGACAATTGAAGATTAATTGTTAGTTTCTTAGGGCTAGTTTGGTATTTGTTGTAGCTTTGAGAATAATCATTGTTAGTTGTGCTGAAGAAATAATCAATCAAGATATCATGTGGTTGATTCTGCTTTGTAGTATGTTATAAACTTCAAAAGCAATATGCATATGTTTAGTAAATTTTATGTTAATTGTTGTGAATTTATAAAATGTCTAAAATAGACATAAAAATAAATATTTTAATTTGTATTTGGTATAAATATAATTCTATATAATTATTAGTTTATTATCATTTGGTTTCCCATATTAGAATCTAGCAAATTGCATGTCAAGTGAATTAAAAGAGGCCATTATACAGCATGATTCTCTATTTGTTCTGATATGGAAATTGAACTTTGTTTGTGTGGTGCAATCGGTGTAATCGGTGCAAGGAAAAAGTAAGCACTGAGAAGAGGAGGGAGAGACAATAGCAAGAGCAGCAGCTCGCAAAATATATTCCTGAGGACTGTATCGTACATGCACTTGTATTATGTGATCATTTGATACATGAACGATTTTAATTCCATTTCATGATGAGTTGATTTTGGATAAGTAATTTTAAGAAGCAAGTTTCAAAATGACCATTTCTACTTCTATTTGGTTTACAAGACACACTTATCAATCTAATCTCAATCATTATATTGATTTCATTGAATAAATGTTGATCCCAACCTCCATTATCCAATAAAGGTTGTTAAGGGTCTTTCTTACATGATTACTGACATTCATAATATAATTCAGTTGGGAAATTAGGCTAATGAATTAAACAATGAAAATACGAACAAGAAACGAAAAATTTATTAAAAAAAAAAAAGAAGAAGAAGAGACAAATGATGACCCCAACTCCCATGTTGGGAATCCGGTCGTGGAAGTTGGGATCGCAACCTGCAATCTATTGTGATTCCAATCAGAAGGTTGGCTATCACAACCTACAGGTTGGGATTCACAACCTATAGGTTGTGATTTGGAACTTATAGGTTGAGTTTGGGATGTTTGACCTTGAGTTTGAGATTCACAACATGCAGGTAGGGATTTCCAACATGAGCTTCATTTGATCTTGACTTGAAGGTAGGGATCCCAACCTTTAGGTTGGGATCAAAATCTTGAGGTAGGGATCCCAACTTCGAGGTTGGGATCAAACCTGAAGGTATGGATCCCAACATCAAGGGATGATCCCAACCTTCAAGTATAAATCCCAACCTTCATGTTGCGATCAAAACCTGGAAGTGAGGATCCCAACCTCCAGGTTGGGATCAAACTGCAGGTATGGATCCCAATATCAAGTGATGATCCCAACCTTAAAATAGGGATCCTAACCTCTAGGTTGGGATCCAAACCTAGAAGTAGGGATCCCAACCTCCAAGTTGGGATCAAACCTGGACGGATCTCAACCTTAAAGTGGGGATCCCAACCTTCATGTTGGGATCAGAACCTGGAGGTAGGGATCCAAACTTCTAGGTTGGGATCAAACCTCAAGGTATGGATCCTAACATCAAGGAATGATCCCAACCTTAAAGTAGGGATCCTAACCTCTAGGATGGGATCCAAACCTGGAGGTAGGGATCCCAATCTTCAGGTTGGGATCAAACCTGGATGAATCCCAACCTTAAAGTGGGGATCCTAACTTCCAGGTTGGGATCAAAACCTGGAGGTGGGGATCCCAACCTCCAGGTTGGGATCAAACTGGAGATATTTTGGGGCTTCAAACCGGCTCCCTTTGTTACCATTAAGGGTATTTTTGTCAATTTGAGATTTCTTTTTAGAATAAAAAATAAAAAGGTTAGTTTTGAGGTTGACTAATCCAAATGGGCTATTTTATGCATTTTCTCTTGCATTTTTGACCAATGAAGAGCTCAAAGCTCCCCACCTGTCCAACCATACACCTAAGCCCACCAAATCCTCTCTCGACCTTATTGGTCCTCAAAACAATCCCAAAAACTATTCGTTTTGATTTATGTCTTGATGATTGAATATTAATGGATTGAGTCATGATCTTGATGATCCCTGTAGGTTTTTATGTGATTGGCATAATTAAGTTGACCAAGAATTATTTGACCTGTAAAGGGTTTGATTGTTTGCTCATTAATTTTAATTGCTCGAGTCCTAAACTCTTTCCTTTTGCAATAAACTATTTGCTTTCATTTGCATCAACCTAATAATGCATTTGCTTCCAATTACACTGATCATGTGTTACGAACACATGTTAAAATTCGAAATAAGATATGTTTTATTCCAATTTCGTAAAATTTAATAAGATAATATTGCTTTTAGAGGGTGTAATTAATTTAAGATTTCATTGGAATTAAAAGAATTTTAAAAGTTTGGATTTATTCAATCCATATTTGAATGAATTTCATTTTAGATGTATTCAACAGAGATTTGTACGAAATCCATTAAAGTCCAGGTATGTTAAATTCATATTTGTATTGAATCAACTAAAATCTAAATATATTAAAAAAATCATTGACTTCACATATTTCATTTAAATGATAAATTTGGAAGGAATTTAAAGTGATTTTTATAATGAAAAAAAGTTTGTAACAAATCTTCTCATCCTTCTCAAGGTTATATTGAATTTTTTGAAGAATTATAATAAAATCAATAATTCCATTATAATCTATCATTAAGAAAGAAAAATCCATCAAATTACAATAAACTCTAGATTAAATACACCTACTTTAGATTGTTTTAGACCATTTGAAACGATGCATGAATTAGTCCCTAGGTTTTGGAAATGAGACAAATCTTTAATTGTGTTTCGAAAAATGACAAAATAAACTCTAATTTTTCAAAAAAATATCAAACTAATCTCTCCTATCAATCAACTGACGGCCAAATCTAATGAAAAATATGAAAATATTTATTTATCCTTGGACTCAATTAAAATAGATAAAATGACTATTATACTCTTGGAGAAAGTTAAATATTACAACACTATTGCATTACGAAAATACCCATAGAAGGTTTTAACGTGGTTTTTGTAAAATTACAGTTTTACCTTTGGACTCAATTTTTTGTCTACGTACTCTTTTGTCCAACAGCCTCGGCCTGTTCTCGGGTGTATATTTAATTAAGTGAAATGACAATTTTACCCTTGAGATAAAATATTGTGACTGCAGAATCTATTTTACTATCTTTAAGTTGTGCACATATAACAGAGTGCAACATTTTTAATAACAAAAGTAGCTCTATGTTTAAGATTAGCTTCTTAATTTAACTCTTGCATTTGCAGATGTTGAAAAAAGAAGAATAAGATGACTCCCACATATTGTCTTCTCCACTATCCAGAGCCGTGCACCCACGTTCTTCCCTCCATTTCTCCTCACCATCTCCCTCGCCCCCTCTCTATTCGACGGCAACAATGACGTCATACGGCACAATCCCCACAGACTCCTTCTCACCACAACCACCATGATCATCATCATCATCCCGCTCATTGATTGTACTTGCAAGAGAACGGATTCAATCAAATCTAAGGGAGCAACAGCCATGGAAGGACATGATCCAACCACATTCCTTCAATCTCCCCACCACACTCACGTATTCCATCAACAAATCAAAACCCACAGGCGACAGCTGCAAGTTTCGAACAGGGTGAGTTGGTGAGTGTGTTTGACAGTTGAGTGTGAGGTTTTTTATGTGAAACACCTTCATGTTGACGGTCGGACGGTTGTTTGATAGTGTAAGGTTTGACAGTTGCAAGTTGGTCGGACGGTGGTGGTGGAAGGGTCGGTGGTTGGTGAGTCTTTGGCAGTGGAGTGTACGGAGTATGACAGTGGTTGACGGCCGAACGGGGTGTGGGTTGTTTGACTTGTGTGTACGGTGGTGTGTGTTTTATGTGTGGTCATGTGTGTGTTTCTATGCTGTGCATATGTCAAGGACATGGTTAGACATGATAATTTTATCCCTATTATCGGTGCGATTTGACCGTTACTTGACTTATGAAAGAAATTAATTTAATAAATTCATTCCATTCTTTTTCATAATAGGTGAAAATTTTGTCTCTTTCTCAAAATTTACAGATTAAATTGATTTTTATCATTACATAAATGAAAGTATTAACAAAACCAATATATAGTTATTTGTGAAACACAATTTCAGATCATTACCTTCATCAACATCATCACTTAATCAGCTGAGCTACTATAGTTTGCACACCAAGAGCAGACACATGCTCATTTCGACAAGTGGAAGAAGATAGTGGTGAAGATTCAGGCACTCCTTGATGATGCAGAGGAGAAGCAGATGACAAACAGGTTGGTAGAGATATCGCTTGCAAATCTTAAGAACTTGGCTTATGACATAGAAGACATACTTGATGAGTTTGCAATTGAAGCTTTACGAAGAAAGTTGTTGAATGAACCTCAAGCTAGTGCAAATAAGGTATGTAAGTTCATTCCTACTCGTTGTACTGGTTTGAATCCAAAATCTGTCAAGTTTAATGCTACAATGTAAGTTCATTCCTACTTGTTGTATTGGTTTGAATCCAAAATAAAGAAGATAACAGATAGATTGCAAGACATTGTAGCACAGAAGAAGGACCTAGATTTAATAGAAAATTCAGGAAGGAGGTTTGAGAAAGTGAGGGATCAAAAACTACCTACGACTTCTTTGAGTGAAGCACACGTTTATGGTAGGGAAAAAGATAAAGAAGCCATACTCGAATTGTTGTTGAATGATGCAGGATCAGATGATGGAATCTTTGTTATTCCCATAGTATGCATGGGAGGATTGGGCAAGACTACTCTTGCTCAACTTGTCTACAATGATGGTAGAGTGCAAAATCATTTCAATAATAGAGAATGGACTTATGTGTCAGATGATTTTGATGTTGTCAGATTAACCAGGACAATTCTGCAGACCATTGCCCCTGAGATAGGTGAGGTTACTGATTTAAATAGGCTTCAAGTTGAATTGAAGGAGAAGCTGTCTTGAAAGAAGTTTTTTTTTTTAATTGTTTTAGATGATGTTTGGAACAGGAATTATGATGATTGGATTATCCTTTACCGTCCCTTTGAAGCCGGCTCACTCGTAATTATGGTATGTCATCAATGGTGGGTACTCTTCCAGCCTATCCATTGAAAGAGTTGTCAAATGAAAATTGTTTGTCTATATTCACTAAACACTCTTTGAGGGAAAAAAAGGGTTTTCAGTGAATATTAGGACTTGGAAAAATTGGTAAGAAATAGTGAAACAATGCAACGGTCTGTCTCTGGCAACAAAAACTGGTGATCTCTTTCAGTGGAAAAGCTAACCGTAATGATTGGGCATGTGTATTGAATAACGAAATATGGAATTTACCGGAAGGGAAGAGTGGCAATATGCTAGTACTTAGACCGAGCTACCATTATCTTCCTTCTCATATAAAACAATGCTTTGTGTTCAATATTTCCTAAGAATTATGAATTTCAAAAGTAGGAATCAATTGTATTATGGATGGCTGAGGGTTTGTTGCCACATACAATTAAAGAGCAGCAAACAAAAGATCTAGGTTATGAATATTTTCAAGGCTCCTAAGAAAGATGATTTGAGGGATCCTCCAATTCCGAGGAAATTTTTCATTCCACTTCATTGTTATTCCTTCGGTTGCCTCCCTTGCTGGTGGCAGCATGCAGGAAGAAAGGCCTAGTAAGAGGCCTAGGACTCAAAGGGAGGCTCCGACTGGTCTTTCTAAGCCTTTTCGGGTCCTTATTCTTGCAGCCACCCCGTCTTCTAAGATCAACATGTGTAATTTATAAGAAGAGAAAAATGACATTATTCCAACACTTTAGTTAGTTACAATTATCTTCCCTCACATTTAAAAAGGTGTTTTGCATATTGTTCTATATTCTCAAAAGACTATGAATTTTGCAAGGAGAAGTTAATTTTGTTAGGATGGCTGAAGGTTTCTTGCAAACTTAAGGTTCCGAAAAGCTAATAGAAGATTTAGGGGAAGAGTATTTTGATGAACTACACTCAAGGTCATTCTTCCAACAATTAAGCCATGATACATCTAGGTTTGCGATACATGACCTTATCGATGATCTTGCTTGATGAGCTTCTAAAGATATATGCTTAAAGATTGATAATCTGCAATAAGGTGAGAAGCAATGGAAACTTGCAAAAAAATCTGCGCCATGTATCTTACCTAATTAATTCTGGTTGCATTCAAAAGTTTGAGATATAAAGTATACAAACATTCTTAACATTGTCACCAAATTCTTTGTTGTGTGAAGCTCGTTTGTCTGATCCAAATTCCGGTTGCATTCAAAAGTTTGAGATGACAAGTTTAGAAACCTTCTTCACATTGTCACCAAATTCTTTGCTGCGTGAAGCTTGTGATTTTCCTTTTGCCTCGCTTCAACTACGAGGTTTGAAGGTGTTGTCACAGGATGGATATCCTATTTCTGTGCTACCAAAAGAAATTGGTGATTTGAAACTTTTATACCACCTTGACATTTCTCAAGCCCTAATAAAATTTTCATCAAATTGAATTAATAAATTTGACAATTTAGAAGCACTTATACTAAAATATTGTTTTCACCTAGCGGGATTGTGTTCAGATACAGGGAACCTAATCTAATCGCATTGTCTTTGTATCTCTCATGCAAACCTAATCAAGCTGGGACGAATGCCTTTAAGAATTGGTCGATTGACTGGTCTTCTTCGAACACCACTACATTTTGAGAAGGTGGAGTTGAATCAATAGGAAGGCTTTAAAGATCTAAGGCTGGAATGGACTTGTTGCAATGATGAATCAAATGAGAAATAGTGTCATAAGCTTAGAAATCTGCAGATTGGTGACTATAGTGGAATAAAATTTCAAAATGGTTAGAAGATACTGCTTTCTAGAGCTTAGTGAGCCTAACATTTGACAAGTGCAGAAACTGTGCTTTATTGCCGTCAATGGGGCAACTACCCTTCGCTCAAGAAACTCGCAATCTGGAATATATTTGAACTAAAGAGCTTGGGTTCAGAATTTTATGGACTTGCTAACTTAACGCCTTTCCAATCACTGGAGCAATTCAAAATTGGGAGTTTGCAAGAGTGGACAAAATGGATTCCTGATAAATCTAGTAGAAATGTTGACGTGTTTCCTTGCCTGCGACAACTTACAATTTGGGAATGTCCTAAATTGTGGGAAAAATTGTGAGAAGATCTTTCCTCATTAAAAAGCATTTCAATTAAGAAATGTAAGCGATGGATGGTGTTTGTTCCAATGCTTCTGAAACATTTCCCCATAGAGATTGATAGATGCGAGGGGGTTGTGCTAAAAAGTATTGAAGACTGTAGTCCACTGAGCTCGTTGGTTTAGCTTCTTTCTGGTTTTTCAAGAGAGATGATTTTAGCACAGAAGGGTTCTCAAAAGCAGGGAAACTAGATATTGTTGAGAACATTGAACCTATATTTTTCTTGAAGAGTGAAAATCATTCATTACAAGAATTCATGAAGATACAGTTATCTCATTCCACATACAAGGATTCGTTTTTGTTGAAAGAGGAGATAGGAGAGCTACAGCAGCAAGAGTTGCCTGGCTAATGTTAGTATTTGTAATTGGAAGTGTTTGGTTCTTGAAAACAATGAGAAATCTATATGAAATCTTGAAACAAATTGATAAAACTCTTGACCTAATTTGAGAGAATTTTTCTAATGTGTTTTATTGTTGAATCTTGATGATACAATGCTTATGTTACAACTGAAAGTTGAGTTTCTGCTTTTGTATACATACATTGCTTGTTTCATAAGCTATCTTAGTTACATGGTGTTTACATCTGATTGGTTGCTGATAAGCTGATTTGGACTCTTCTAACTATTTTTTCTTGCTAGTTATGACTAGGATAAGATGTTATAATTCCACCAAAGTTTTTGTGCAGACTCATCTCATTTGCATTGTCATAGGCTGGTAAAGATGATGAGCACATAGTTGAATGTGCAACTTAAGTGTGTTTCACATACCATTTATCTTGCCTAACATCCCCTCTCAAACTTAATGGGGAACTTTTCACATTAAGTTTGTGTCTTAGAACTTGAAACTTGGAGTGGACAGTGGCTTTGTAAACATATCAACTACTTGATCAAGTGTAGGAACATAGTTGAATCATAAGTTGCTTTTGAAGAACCTTATCTCTAACAAATAGAGATCCAATTCTATATGCTTGGTTCTAGCGTGTAGAATTGGGTTGTTTGACAAGCTATGGTACTTTGATTATCAACCCAAATTGTAGGACTTTTAAGTTAAGGAATTTGTAGCTCTTGAAGCAAAGAACTGATCCAAGTTATCTTTGTCACAATTAAAGCTAAACTTCTGTATTCAGCTTCAGTTGAAGGCCTTGAAATTGTATGTTGACTCTTTACACTCCAAGCAACAAGATTAGGATCAAGCTATATACAAAAGCCTAAAGTGGAAATCATCTAGATTTGATGCCTAGTCTGCATCCGAGAACCCAACAATGTCAAAGACTGACCTCAAGTTGCCAGTTTTGTCAAAAGAGATGCCTAGAGTGGAGGTTCCCTTTAGATACCTTAGGATTCTTTTCATAGCTTTCCAGTGCTCATCTAATGATGCCAATATGAATTGTCATACTTCATTCATGACATAGGGGATATCAGGCCTTGTTATTATGACATACTACAATGCACCAACAATAGACCTATATTCACTAGCATTTTCTATTAGATTGCCCCTATATGTAGAGAGCTGACTTCTTATATTGGTCACCATATGAGATGAAAAGGGTTTAACACCTTCCATCTTAGTTTTGTTTAATAAATCTTGCACATATCTATGCTGAGACAAGTGAATACCAGTGCTTGTCTGCCGAACTTCGATTCCCAAGAAATAATGTAGTCAACCTAAGTCTTTTAGAGCAAAGATTGATTCAATTGCTTAATCAACATGTTAATTTCTTCTTCTTTCAATCCTGTGATGATAATAATGATAACATAAACAAATATATAAAGACAGACCTAACTTGTGTTCTTAAGAAAGAGAGACTGATCTACCTTACTTGAAACAAAACCAAGTTGTGAAAGGGTATTTCAAAATCTATCAAACCAGAACCTTGGTGCCTATTTTAACCCATAAAGAGCTTATAGAGCTTGCAGACTAAGTCATTTCCCTCCTCAATTCTAGAAGGTTGCTCTATGTACATTTTTTCACCAAGAACACCATTAAAAAAGACATTATTGATGTCAAGCTGCCTCAAATTCCATCCTCTAAAGATTACTATAGACAAAATGAGGTGTATAGTTATAGGTTCTGACCATAGGACTAAAGGTCTTTGTGAAATTAAAAACAGCAAGTTGATAGAACCAAGCAAAGTATCATGTAGGTTCCTTTTTATTTTGAACACCCACTTGCAGCCTAGAATCTTCCTTCCTGCAGATGGAGATACTAAGGACCATGTCTGGTTTTCTTGCAAAGCTTTAAGCTCAGCTTTCATAGCCTCAACCCACTATGGAAGGGACAATGTTTGCTGAAATGTCTCAGGTTCTTATTCATTTAAATGTGCAGCCATACCTTTGGCTTAAACACACATGCCATTGCTCTTGTCACCATAGGATGATAGTTCTGAGTAGGTTGATTGATACACACATTTTTATTAGCAGGTAAGGGGTTATCTGCATGCTGTAGAGACTAACTATCTGTAGCTGTATTAGGGGATATATGAGGTTAATTTGTAGCAGCGTTAAAAGTATCTGAGTGTCCTGAACCTGACATAATTGGTCTTGAAACTATAGGAGGAAACAATGAAAGATTGATGACATGTTGCACACCCATAGTATAATTTCTTCCTTCTCAAGTTGAGCTAAACTTGGCATATGGAAACACATCCTCTTTAAACACAGCATTTATGGCAATATAGAGTCTTCCTTTTGAACTTAGATATTTATAGCCCTTTTATTGATTGTAGTACCCCAAAAAGGTATAAGGTCGACTCTTAAACTCCAATTTGTGACAATTATAGGGCTTAAGATTTCAGTAAACTAGGCACCCAAAGACTTTAAGGAATAAGTAGTCTAGTTTCTTAGAAATTAAACATTCAAAAGGACTTTTACGTTGTAGCATAGGAGATGGCATTCTATTCATCTAGTAGGCTACTGTAGCGAAAGCTTCTGACCAAAATTTAGTAGGTGTGGAGGCTTGAGAGAGTAAGAGTAAGCTAAGCCCAATTTCAACAATATGTTTGTGTTTTCGCTCAATTAGACCATTTTGCTTATGAGTGTAGGGGCATGAGTGCTGAAAATGACACCACAATCTTCCAAAAAAGATGTTAAGACAAGAAACTCCTTTCCATTGTCAATTTGGAAGGTTTTAATTTTGTTTCCAAATTGAAGTTCTACTTGCTTTTTGAAAACCTTAAACACTTGTGCCACCTCATTTTTAGCTTTGAGAAGGAAAAACCATTTGAACCTAGTGTAAGCATCTAGGAAGCAAACATATAATCTTGACCCAATTGAAGAAGTAATGGGTGTAGGGCCCCAAGCATCTGCTACAACTAGTTCAAGTGGATATTTGTAAACTGTGATAGAGTTTTAAAATGGTTGTGTGTGTGCTTTCTAATTTGACAGTCATGACAAAAAAAAGGAGCTCAAATTTGAGAAAGAAACCTCACATTTATTCATAATGGCTTTTACAATGGATTGAGAGGGGTGTCCCAATCTTAGAGGCCAAAGAAGGATAGTAAGATCATTGTTTAATACAAAAATTATCAGTCCTAGTTGCATTAATTACATTTGCAGCAAATTTATTGGCTATTATAATAAGAACTTTGTACATGTTAGAGTTGGCTCATGACAAATGACGATTTTGAGACGCCAAAGTTGTGTGAGTTGACTGAGAAGATATGTGACACCTTGAAAATTCCCTCCCTTCAATTGAGTATTGCAGTAGCAAATTAAACACATACAACCCATTTTTAAGTATACCTTGAAAAATAACTTTTTTTGTAGCAAGATCCTTCACTAGACAAAAATAAGGATGAAATTCAATTTTGACACTGTTATCCTTGACAAACTTGGACACATTAAGAAGGTTCTTAGTAATATGAGGTATATGAAGTATGTCCTTAAGCAAGAAAGCATGTCTATTATGAGTGAAAACATTAAAGCCAATGGAGGAGATTGCCAAACCTATACTATTTCCCATGTAAATCTTTTCCTTTCTTTGATAATCCGACTTGTTTAAGAAGTTAGAGATATTTGAAGTACAATGGTCAGTTGCACCACTGTCCAGATACCACTGAGAATAAGCAAAAGGATTGACACTTTCTTGTCTAGCTAGCATTGCATTCATGCCTCCTGAGTAAATTGAATTTGCAATGTTACTGTTATTGGCACTGTCTCCACCAATATTTACACTAAACTGAGGTTGAAATGACTGATCAAATCTATAATAGCATCAGAAAGCTTCATTTCTAGGCCTATGGCAGATCTGGCAAGGTGGTCTATTGTTGTTATTGCTCTTACCTTTGCCACAACCTCTTCTACCACCAGAGTTATGACCTATTTGCCTTCCACCAAAGCTATTCATGTTAGCACTGACATTCTTTCTATTCATAGCTAGATTGATGCTTAGACTTTTAGCTTGAGTATGTTTATCTATCCTTGCCTCATGAGTAAGCAACAAGGCTGTTATTTCTGCCAACGTACGATTCACTGGTACCAAAGTGACTGAAATGACAAAAGGATCATACTCTGACCCCAAACCACTCAAGATTAACATAATTTTATCTTCTTCACTCATAATATATCCAATAAATGACAAAGCATCAATCACACTCTTCTTTTCAGTAAGATAATTAGTCATTGATAAGTCATCTTTCTTCAAAGTTTAAAGCTGCAGCTTCAACTATATAATGTTGGCCTTCGATTAAGCTTTAAACAGTTTATCAATATTTAACCATGCTTGACAAGCTGTCTCGCATCGAACAAGCTATGGCAATATTTCTTGACTAATGGATGATAACGTCCAGCATAACAAGATCTAGTCTTGTTGCTTCCAATCCAAAAACCTTTCATTGATGGATCCATTTGGATTCATTCTAGTTGGAGATTGAAAATTTGGATCAATATAGCTACTAAGACGATTACCTTTGATTGCTGTCAGAATCTGTTGCCTTCATAGTAGGAAACTGTTGTGGTCGAGCTTCATAGATAGTTCCAATTTCATTGGTGACAAAAACCTTAAGTTGATCAGTAAAGAACCACTTATTCCGGCGCTTGAAGCATAAGACATGGTCTTGTTGTGCCTTGATACCATATTTGATTCTTAAAAACAATGAGAAATCTCTGTGAGATCTTGAAACAAACCAATAGAACTCTTGACCTAATTTGAGAGAATTTTTCTAAAGCGTTTTATTGATGAATCTTGATGATACAATGCTAATGTTACAACTGAAAGTAGAGTTCTGCTTTTGTATACATACATTGCTTGTTTAATAAGTTACATAGGAGTTTACATCAAATAGGGTGCTGATATGCTGCTCTGGACTCCTCTAATTGTTTTTCTCGCCAGTTATAATTAGGATCAGATGTTATAATTCCACCAAAGCTTCTGTACGAACTCATCTCATTTGCACTGTTATAGGTTGGCTACGATGATGAGCATGTAGTTGAATGTGCAACTTAAGCATGTTGCACATGCAGCTCATCTTGCGTAACAGGAAGACTGTAACTACCTGGCGAAGCTAGAGCAAGCATTGCAAAGCCTTAATTTCCTTAGACGAATATGCACAAGAGCTTCCCCAAATATTAAATTCTTTCCAGAGGTCGCTCTGCCTTCTTTGCTGAGATTCATCATTATTACAGGATGGAATGAAATTTAGTCTTTACCTAAGGCAAGGGTGCACAGCAATAATACATCCCTTCAAACATTAATTCTTTGCAAATATTATGGTTAATCATCCATTGGTAAAGTCCAACTACCTCCAAATCCGAAGCAGTTAAAAATCAGGTTTTGCTTTAATTTGGTGACTGTGTTGGATGAGGAGGAAGTTCCAAGTAATTGCAGTAACAGCTTTCATCTAGAGTGCTTGGAAAATGAATTGTGTCCATCTTAGTGAAAAAGTAGCAGCCTATAAGAGTTTGATAGAGAGATCTGAAGTTGCTCAAATCACGCTTCCGTAGTATCAAGAGGCATTTTACCTATGGCTTTGAAACCCCTTTACATTGAACACTATCCTTAGCTAGTCTCAATAGCAAAAGTTGTTGTCAGGAAGTCAAAATAAAATCTCATAATTAAAGGGATTTGTTCTTTCCTTTTCTGTTATTTCTATTTGTATGTATATATTGTTTCCTTATCTTTTCTTTAGGATCCCTAAATTTGTGAGATTAGATATCTAGCTTGTTGTGTAAATAGGCTGATGTATTTTCCCTATGAATGTAAGAAGAGTTATTCTTTTCATCTTCCAATTCTAGCTTTACGGTATCAGAGCTAGGTTTTTCCATCATCGACATATTAGTATCAGTAACACAGCCGAACTAAATGGCCATTACTACTTCATTTATAGTTGAGTCCATAGTGACTTTGACTATCTCAAATCCTTCATTATCTCTTATATCTTATCACCCTAAAAATCACTCCATTCAAATAACAGTTCATAAATTAAATGGCAACAATTTTTTAGAATGGTACCAGCTCGTGCTTCTTATCATCAATGGAAAAGGAAAAATAGGTTACTTGACTGGCGTAATAGTAGCACTAGAAGCAATTTCAGCAAACTATGGTGTGTGGGAAGCCGAAAACTCAATAGTGATGGCACAATTGATAAATTCTATGGATCAAAAAATTGGACGTCAATACCTGTACTACTAAACTGCAAAGGAAATCTAGGATAATGTTAGAGAGATGTACTCAGATTATGAGAATATTTCACAAAGCTTTGAAATTCGATCAACTATTTGGAACACACGCCAAGGTATGTTGTCTACTACCAAGCATTTTGATAATCTCTCAAAGCTTTGAAAGCTTTGACAAGAAATAGACTTATTCCACAACATCACTTGGAAGTGTCCTAATGACGAAATTCAATACAGTAAGATGTTGGAGAAAAACAGAATTTTTTACTTTCTATAGAGGTTAAATCATGAGCTTGATAAGGTTAAAAGCCAAATACTTGGCACAAAACCTCTATCAATATTGAAGGAAGTGTCTGCTAAAGTTTATCATGAAGAAAGCAAGAAGAAAGAGATGAATTGGTCATATCAAATAGCAACACTAGAATTGACAGCATAAGGGTCTGCCCTTGTCATAAATCAAAGGAAATCAATTGAGAGTTCAACAAAGGAAAGACAAGAAGTTTTGTATGACTACTGTAAAAAGTCATAGTATACGAAGGAAACTTGTTGGGAACTCCATGAAAAACCTCTTAATTGGAAGCCACAGAGTCAATGAAGAAACAATAGAAGTACACATGCAATAGAGACAGCAGTAAGTAACCTTTCTTATCATTTTACAATAGAACAAATGGAGATTTTGTGCAAGATGATGAATTAGCTATCTACAAGCAATAAAACTAGATCTATATCATCAACCACCATTGCCCTCACAACTAATCAAGGTAAGTTTTCTTCTTGGTTGAATGCTTGCCCACAACAAACTTGGATTATAGACATAAGGGCATCGAATCACATGATAAATTTTGGTTCTGGATTTGTGAATTATAAACCATGTAAGAAAAACATTGATATTACTATAGCAAACAAGTCTAAATGCAAAGAAGCAGAAATAAGGGATATAGAAGTAAATGGGTTGAATTTTCAATTTGTTTTACATGTTCCAAACTTGAAGTAATTTACTTTCAGTTAGTAAAATTATTGAGGATCTAGGTTGTGTTGTAACATTTATTTCTTCTTATTGTAAATTTTAGAATTTGTCATCAATGAGGACGATTGACACAATTGAGGAGCGAAATGGTCTTTATTATTTATCAAGTGTGGGCTTTACTCGAAAATCATTGTTACCTACTGTTTTGTCTTCAATTTCTGATTTAAATGTTAAATTCTGGCATAAGAGATTAGGCCATCCTAGTTTTTCATATTCAAAGTACTTGTATCCACATTTATTTATCAATAAAGATCATTCATCATTTCATTGTGATAATTGTGTTCTAGCAAAACAAACCTCAGCATCTTTTTATCCACATATATACAAATTGTCAACACCATTTCATCTTATCCCTAGTAATGTGTGGGGACCATCCCATGTGTCAAGTCTAAATAAGGAACATTGGTTTGTTACATTTATTGATGATCATTCTCGAGTTTGTTAGGTTTATCTAATGTGGGAAAAATCAAAAGTGTTCTCTATTTTCAAACAAATTCACAAAGTCATTATAAATGTATTTCAATTTAATGTTCATGTTCTTCAAACTAATAATGGAAAAGAGTATTTTTCACGTAAATTTAATGAATATCTTAAGGAAAATGGAATAATTCGTCAAAGTTCTTATGTAAATACTCCTTAAATGGGATTGCAAAAAGAAAAAGTAGACACTTATTAGAAGTTGCTATAGCAATTATGTTTGCTAGCCATAGACCACATTCATTTTGGGGGAAGCCATTTTCACATCTACCTATCTCATAATAGAGTTCCAATTGGGGTTCTTCAATATTGAACACCTCTTTGTGAACTTCTGTTCGTGTTTCCATCTACTCAGATTCTCAATTCTCTTCCACTTCGTGTATTTGGTTGTGTTGGGTTTATGAAAAATGTTCAACCAAATCAAGGTAAATTTGATCTAAAGGCTCTTAAGTGTTTTTTTCTTAGGTATTCATCCACACAAAAGGGTTATAAATGTTTTCATCTTCCTACAAAACGTTTTATAGTTTCCTATGATGTCGTGTTTGTGGAAACTCAACCATTCTATTCCTAAGCTTTTCTTCTTGGGAACAATACCCAGGAAGAAAAACATTAGGACTCCACTATCATTTTTTCCCTTCCTTTGCTTTCCTAACCTTCACCAAATTAGGTCCAGTTCAAGTTCTTGCCTACATCTTCACCTATAAAAAATTTCCAAAATAATGGTAACTTAGGTCAAGAGGGAATATCTAATACTACAAATCCAAAACCAATTCCGGTTTATAGCAGGAGACCATAAACTCTAAAGCTAGACCATGAATTTGCACCCGTGACAAGTTTGAGATGGGTGATCAAGAGGAAGCTGAGAGTATTGATGAAGACGAAGAAGAAAGGAAGCAAGAGAAGAAATGAATGATCTAGACCTTTCTATTGCTTGAGGAAATGAGTAAGATCTTACACTAAGCACCACATTTTGAATTATCTTACTTATTTTAAGTTGTCAAGAAACTTCAAGATATTTGTCTTAGAGATTGATAAGATTCAGATACTAAAAGATATTCATAAAACTCTTCAAGATCCAAATTGGAAGGCTACGGTAGTAGAGGAAATGAAGGCATTAATAGACAATGATACTTAGGAATATATGAAGCTACTTAAAGGGAAGAAGATTGTAGGTAGTAAGTGGATCTTTACTATTAAATACAAACTAGATGGAATTGTTAAGGGGTATAAGGCAAGGCTTGTTGCCTAAGGATTCACTCAGACTTATGGGATTGACTATGAAGAAACGTTTGCTCCTATTGCAAAGCTGAACTCAATCAAGGTACTACTATCTCTTGCAACAAACTTGGATTAAGGGTTATATCAGTTAGACATTAAGAATACATTCTTGAATGGTACGTTGGAAGAAGAGGTCTACATGAGGACTCCACTAAGATTTGAAGTTAAAGGAGAACCAAGTTAGGTATGTAAGTTGAAAAAGTCCTTTTATGGTTTGAAGCAATCACCACGAGCATGGTTCACTTGGTTTAGCATGGTAATGAAACAACTCATATACAAATAGGGATAAGTCGACCACACCTTGTTTTTAAAAAAGGGCGAGAATGGTAAACATGCAATCCTAATTATATGTGTAGATGATATGGTGGTTACAGGAGATGATGAAGATGAGATTATGAATCTAAAAATGACTACAAGTTAAGTTCAAAGTAAAGGATCTTGGAATTCTTAAGTACTTTCTTGGTATAGAAGTTACAAGAAGCAAAGAAGGCATTTTAATTTCTTAGAGGAAGACACAGTTGATCTGTTTAAAGAGATAGGGAGACTTGGTTGTAAACATGCTAGTACTCCACTAGATTGTCATTGAAAACATTAGATATTCGAAGAGGACCCCTTTGTAAATAGAGAGAGTTACCAACATTTAATGGGGAAGTTGATCTATCTATCTCTTACCAGGTCAGATATTGCCTATAACGTAAGTGTTGTCAATCAGTTTATGCATGCTCCCACAAAATGGCTTATAGAGGCAACTAACCAAATTGTGAGATAGTTGAAAAGAAGTCCGAGAAAGGGTTTGTTGTTCAAGAAAAACATGGATAGAAATGTTGTTAGATACTCAAATGCAGATTGGGCTGAGACCAATAATAAGGTACAATACGGGGGACTTGGAGAAGTAAAAAATAGTTAATGGTAGCTAGAAGCAATGCTAAAGCTGAGTATAGAGCAATTGCTCAAGGAAGTCATGAGTTAATATGAATAAAAAGGTTGTTAGAAGATCTTAATATGCCTATAGCTAATCGTATTTAGTGATGGTAAGTTATTATGAGCATAGTTTACAACCCGATTCAACATGACAGAATAAAACATATGAGAATCGATAGAAATTTCATCAAAACCTAAATTGAAAAAGGGACAATTGTTCTCTCCTACACTCCTACTAAGTCTCAAGAAGCTGAAGTTCTCACCAAGGCACTTCAAAAGTCAAGCTTTGATCATTGTTTGAGCAAGTTAGGAATGATTGATCTTTATTTACCAGCTTGAGGGGGAGATTGGGAAGTTAGAATAAAATCTCACAATTAGTGGGGTTTTTTCTTTCCTTTTCTGGTATTTCTATTTGTATGTATGTTTTGTTTCTTTTTCTTTTCTTTAGGATCCCTAAATTTATGAGATTAGCTTATTGTATAAACAGGCTGCTGTATTTTCCCTATGAATGTAAGAAGAATTATTCTTTCCATTTCCCAATTCTGGTTTTAGTTTTCATAATAACATGAGCTTGGAAGAACTCACGTTAATTAATTGTCGCACACTGAAGACTTTACCGAGCAGCATGAACAATCCCACCTTTCTTTAGAGTTTGGTAATACGTTGGTGTCTGGTAGCATCCATTCCTGAGGGTGGCTTTTCCACAAGCCTTAACTCACTTGTAATTGCATAAACCCACATCTGTAAGTCATTGTTTGAGTGGGGATTGCACAGACTTACGTCTCTCAAGTTGCTCAGAATTCACGGATGTCAGGATGTCATATCCTTTCCGCAGGAGGAGGCAGGAATTTTTCTTCCTACCTCTCTAATTGCACTGCGTATTGAAGGATTTCAGAATCCGGAACGATTATCCTCCATTGCTCAAAACCTACCTTGCTTGTCTCTTTAGCTGTTCGAAGCTCAAATGTCTTCTGGATGATGGCCTGCCTTGTTCACTAAAACAATTAGAAATCAAAGATTGTCCCCGACTCAAAGAATGTTGCGAAGTGGGTAAACAAGACTACAGGCCCATGATACTACAGATATCTGATAACATAATCCTGCACTTTTTTCGAAGATGATTGATTCTGATTGATTTAATAGAGCCCAGGTATGCAAGCAATATTTATATCCACCACAAACTTTTATTCTTTTCTTGTTTATTTTATGTCTCATTTTCTCTAATTTTAGAATCTATAAATAATATCATAGTTGCATATATAATAGATTTGTCATATTCACTTTGAAGAATTAACTCTAGAGCGAATATACATATTGCATATGGTTTTCGAAAGGAACTTGTATTTTGTCCAAATAAATTCACTGGAGAGAAACACAGTTATCATTCCTATATTTGACAATTTTTGTCATTCGTGAATCAGTTCTGATTGTTGCTTGAACTATTAGAAGTGCTTGGTTGCCTTTTTTGGCTTCTTTATCTGATATTCTAAATTTTAGTTTGATGTCATCATTTGATTACATGTATATATATATGCCACAATATACAATGTGATGGATATTCTTGCATCTGAACATCTAAGTTCCATGTGATTTCATAATTGATCTCTTTACTAGAATGATGTTGTAACCATTACAAAATGGATTCACAGCTACTTTTCTAGTTCCAATGAATGATAGTATTTAATAAATTTGTAAAACATTAAACAGTACTTACTGATTCTTGCAGTTGCTTCAGGATGGGATGGGATCCTGTCTATTCTTGAATTAGATAACCTCGAGATCAACCAAAGAGGGGACATAGTGTTACACTGGCATTGATACAAATTATCCTACCGCTCTAGCTGTTATGACCCGTCTTGAAAATGTTTTCTGGTATGTACAGTTTAATTGTCATAAAAGTT
Organism: Litchi chinensis; assembly: GCA_019925255.1. Classification (NCBI taxonomy): domain Eukaryota; kingdom Viridiplantae; phylum Streptophyta; class Magnoliopsida; order Sapindales; family Sapindaceae; genus Litchi; species Litchi chinensis. Next base: position 26,271,434 of record CM034469.1, on the reverse strand, counting down.
TAGGCATATTTGAATGTGGTTTTCTAACAATTTCATGCTTATCCAATGAGATAAGCATAGGTGTGCTCATAACAGTGGAGATCTCTAGTGATCTGTTAGGTTGCGAGAATCCAATATACAGTACACTCACTGCAGGTTTTGTTATTCAATCTTGTGAAATTACAGATATTTTGTTTCTTCTGGAATATGCTTTCGAAGGCTGTGCATGAGTTGTAAATACTGTTTGTAGTGGAATATCCAGGAACATACAGTGCAATGTTAAATGCTGGTTGTGAAGTAGGTGTGGCTGATTATGGAGGTCAGTTTCACATTTGTAAAATGTTGTTTCTGTCATCCTTTATTTTCGTGTCTCTGATGCCATTTCCATCAATATCGGGCATGCACAAGGGGAGTTGTCATGATGGAATTATAGTTCAAGCACTATTTAGTTGATCAAGGCTTAACAGTCACTCTATTCGACTTGCTGATCATGTTTGAGTTGGCTTCTTCTTGAATAAGTCGCTGGAGTTAGATGCTTACTCATTCTTTAAAAGGACCAACTTGCGGGAAATGTTTTAGACAGAAATTCTCGAAAGTGACACAGGTGCTCATGCTAGATCTGGAAATGAAGGCTCTATCAGTCCAGAGTATTGATTGTTGAGCAGTCGTATGTAACGACTTCATAGAGTGTTTTGAAAGTAAAAGGAGGTTCTTTTTGCTGATGAAAATCTGCCATTACTGTTTAAAGAGGGAAGCAGAGTTGAGTTGGTGGTACTCAGGATCATGTCATTCAGTTCTTTTGCTAGTCTTGCAGCTGTTGAATGTTTCATCTTTGACAATATTACACCATACAATTGCACATCCCTATAGAAGTACTTTTGTATATGTGATTGGGTTGCTGACTGCTTTTGTTTTTTGAACATTTCTCTAACTTAATGGTTGAATATCAATTTCTTTTCATCAGTTCGTAAAGTAGATCCTTCTTAAACTAGAAATGCTTTCAACTACCTTGCGGGTAGAGATAAATTCTTCTGATATATTTTTCTTTTGACCATCCACCTTGAAGAATCAACTTGAAAAAATTTAAAAAAAAAAATTGCAAGGTAAACAACATATTTCATTCTTTGGATACAGAATGGAAAGATGTATGACATGAATAATTAAAATCAGCATTCAGCATATATCTATTCAAAATATAAATCTTTGAACAAAGTGTATATTCAACATTGAATAATAGTAAAAGCTAAAACTGAAAGAGCTTCTTTGACCCCCACAACTTTCATAATCTTTAGCTTTGCATATCTTTACAGGTAAAAAATGGAGAAAGAACTCGTTTTTGGGAAGATAAACGATGTGGAGAAGAAGCCTTTTGTGATGGATGTCCTAGAGTTTATAGAGCATCTCTTTCTCATAATTCCACTATCAAGTTTAGGGAGAGCAGACCACCTTCTTTAAGGGATTGGAAGTGGGACCTTAATTTTAGTAGAATCCTAAACGATAGGGAACGTCAAGTTCTAACTTCTTTGAAGGCAGCCCTAAAATGTAGTACCTTAGATGATTTGAGAGAAGATAGAAGATGGTGGAATCTTGACTCCTCGGGTATATTTACTTGTAGCTCATATTTCAAATGGCTTTGTAATGATGCTTCTCATCACATGTTCAATCAATTAATTAAAATTTGGAAGCCAAGAGTTTCTCCTAAGACACTATTTTCCCGTGGCGGGTGTGGAGGAGAGAGGGTATGAGTTGCTTAGGGAGATGAAAGAGAAGGGGGTTTTGATTGATAGGGTTATTTATGGAGTTTTGGTTGAAGGTTTTGTGGGAGAGGAGAAGGTTGGGAAGGCGTGTGATTTGTTGAAGGATTTGGTGGATTCGGGGTATAGGGCTGATTTGGGAATATATAATTCTATCATTGGAGGATTGTTTGGTGTGAAACCGGTTGATAAGGCTTATAAGCTTTTTGAAGTTACGGTTCAAGATGGTCTTGAGCCGGACTTGGCTACCGTGAGCCCCATGTTGGTTTGTTGTGCGGAAATGGGTAAAATGGATGAGTTCTGTAAGTTGCTTGTGCAAATGGAGAAGTTGAGTTTCGGGTGGTCGATGATCTTGAGAAGTTTTTCGAGTTTATGGTTGGGAAGGAGGAAAGGATTATGATGGCTTTGGAAGTGTTTGAGGTATTAAAAGGGAATGGTTATAGCAGTGTTGCAATATACAATATACTAATGGGAGCTCTTCACAAGATTGGGAAGGTGCAAAAAGGCATTATCACTCTATGATGAAATCAAGGATCTGAATTTGGAACTTGATTCATCAACTTATAGTATTGCAATTCAGTGTTTTGTTGAAGATGGGGATATCCAGGAGGCTTGTGCGTGTCATAATAAAATAACTGAGATGTCTCATATTCCTTCTGTTGCTACTTATTGTTCTCTGGCTAAATGAGATGATGCAAGAAGGCTGTCTCCTGATGAAGTTATATGTTCTGCTATAATCTCTGGTATGTGCAAGTACGGAACAATAGAAGAGGCAAGGAAAGTTTTGACAAATTTGAGAGAGAACAAACTTCTAACAGAAGCTAATACGATTGTGTAATTGAACATATGAAGAAGAAGACAGCAGACTTAGTGCTATCAGGATCTAAGTTTTTGGGTCTGGAATCCAAGTTGAAATCAAAGGGAGATACTCTGCTTCCGAGTTCAGGAAGTGAAACAAGATAATTCATGTCTATAATTGGGTGACCTGTTTGATTAAATTTAACCTTTAATTTGATTTGCTTTGCCAGGTTGAGTTGCGTTATTTCCTCTTCTATACCTGGCATGGACAAGTATGCCATACCTTTTTTGAAGGGAAGGAAACGTTACCCATTTAAATTTCAGAGGTTGCAAACTAGAAAAATACTCGGTGCTGTCAGGATTAATCCATTATCGGTATGGATTCCATGTTGAGACCACTTGTCATGCAATGGTATATGTAAGCAACATGCAGTACAGATCAACGATATGGAGGAAAAAGTTGGATGCCAAAACCCTGCTGTCAGTTCATGGTATTGAACCTGATGCCTACTTGCTGCCTTTAGTCTAAAGCCATAATATGTTAAATTTAAGTGTCAGAAGGTAGTGTGACGTGGAGGAGATTAAGTACCATAAGCTTTCCCTGGATTTGAAAGAGAATTTTTGAGGGAGATGTCTGACAAAGTTGTTACATTCAACTTGTTTGTTGTTGAATGATCAAGGCGTAGGTAACGGTCTCTTATCCCTTATAAGAGGCATGACAAACAAGATAACTTTAGTTCAATTACATAGTAAAATTTTGTTGGTGGGATGTGCATATCACGTCATTATATATGCAAAATGCAAACATGTTAAAATTAAGTCGTCTTCATGACCTATTTAATTTTGTTTAAAACCAACATAGCATTATCCTTTATGTTATTGAGATTTTCAATAAATTATCAACAGATCATGTGGCAATTTGATAACAAAATGCCATAATCACCACTTTAACAAATGAAAACACAAAATAGTTAGTATTACAATAAAATATGGTTCCAGAAACAAAATAAAAAAACAAAGCACAGCATTGCAGTCCTAAGACCAAAACGTGGAATACACAACTGCAAAACAACTGAAATGACTAAAGCATAGCAGTCCTAAGACCAAAATGTAGAATCCATAATACATCAGACGCTGCTGAAATTCATTGGCGCAATTTGAATCCAAAATGGTGTAGATGATATGACAATGTTCAATGTGCTGGGTAGTCACCACTTGCTATACTTTTTGAACACCTAGAAGCAATTTACAAGTCTAGCACACTTGGTCAAACTCACCAAATGTTTTGTGGATGAAAGATTCCAATGAATGTTGATTTGTATATCTGGATACACAAGGGAAGTTGTAGAGATAAGAACACGGTTACTGGGATGGAAGCAAGGATAGTAACTGGAATGGAAACCCATTTAAATTTGTCGTTTAGTACGATCCAGAGAGCAGCAACAAAAGCTATCATCATGGTGGCAATGGCAAAAAAGAGAGAAACAAGACCTATCAGTAGTTTTATGGGAAGTTCCTTGAGGAAATCTTCTTCTGCATAGCGTGAGGTGAGGATAGACAAAAACATTAGAACGGAAGTTAAAGCTGAAAAAAGGGCTAGAGCATCCGAGATGATGAACACTGTGAATGGTTTATGTTCTAAGAAAAGTGGAACTCCTTCGCTACTGTTGCCTCCAGGTACTGTAAATGCTGCAGCAAACACTACAGTCGCAACGAGAGTTGTTACAACCATGCAAGAATTTGATGTATCTTTCATCCATTTCTCTGCCTTTTCGACCAGCTCTTTGTGCTCCTTAGTGAATAGCTCCCTAGGTGTCTATCCTTGAGGATCTTTCTTTTCCTTGTCAGAAGGGTGAGCTATTTTCTCCACCTCCTACAAGGTATACAATAACATTGCTTAGATAATATATCTAATGAATGTCTTATAGTAAAATATCTAAAGCTATAAAATCAAAATTGTAAACATTAACATATTCCCTAAATTTGTAAATTTGTCATATAGATTATGCTAATACGAAGAGAAATTTAAGAAGATATATATTTTGAACCAATGACGAATAACCACTTGCAATTAAATGTCATGGAAGTAATAGTATATATATATATATATATAGTTACCTTATACCATTGCAACTCTCTTTGCATCTGTAGAGCCGGACCAGAAACAGATGATAGTTGAGGAGAAGGTGCCAACTTAGCTGCCAAATGCATTCTACAGGGTTTGCATGTTTTATAATTAGAGGCAAAGCCTCGTTTGGCTAATGAATTACTTTCGTCTAGTGCACCAAATAATGTACATAATTCACTCCTTTTATATAAGAGATTGAAAACCGATTCTCGCCGATTCTCCACAGCATCATCAAGTACTGTATTCATAGTATAGTCACTCCAAATCCAAATTATATCCGGGAAATGATAAAGACATACTTTAATAATTTCAACAATTCCTGAGATTCCTGCAAGATTTAGGATCCTTGCGTCCACAAAATATGATAGAATATCCTCATTTGGCATTTCTTTTGCCCTCTCACATATTAAAAGTTACCATCTCCAAAGCATATTTGTGTCTCCACTTTACGTCTAGGAACTTCTGGCAAGTCGACGGAGCTGCAAATGAAAATAAATGAATCTGGAAACTGATTAATATATATTAAGGAAATCAATTATTGACGCATCTGTAATGTTGCATACGAAGGGTTGTGATTATCTTCCATGTATGTCGTTTGAACCATTTACATACTGCCACAATTAATTAAAAAATCTCTGTTAATCACTAAAATGCATTAAAAATTATTTGATGCAACCAAATATAAAGAAAAAGTTAAAATATCCTATAATATAAAAATATAGATTTTTGTAAAGTCTATAGTGAGATAGGTTTGTATTCAATAAAATATTATCATGATACGTACAAAAGTAGATTGCGAATAAATTAATAAGAAAGTTTATTGGATGTACACAATGCAGTATCCATATCTATACTACTGGAATTTTTTCGAACTTTTGTTAGTGAATATTTTAGACGTTTTTAGCGAGGGTCTTTCTAATTGTTACAAGTTTGTATGAAAGTTTGTAAAGATAAATATTTTACAATGATAAGAATAATGAAGAATATTGGGTAAAAACTTTTTAATTCTTTTTTATTTTAGAACTCTTTGTTTCATATATTTTAAAACTTTAGATAAAATGTCAACAACGGAAAAAAAAAAATCAAAAAACTAAAAAACAAAATAGTTCTGCATACTACTAAAAATATGTGCAAAAATTTTTAAGTCATTTTCATTGTAATTATGATTCATAAAAGCGATTGTATGAAAATTATTTGAAATTTATTAAATGTGTTAAAGTACAAATACTTTGAAAACTTTTAAAAGTTATAAAACTTCTCAAAAATACTTTCATTGTTCTTATTATCCATAAAACATTTTTATCCTAATTCAGTAAAATTCATAAGTATATCATCAAAAAGTTCTTATAAATCTTAACACAACATGCATATTCGTCATTGGAGAACTATAATGTAATATGGGTAGCTCTATTACATCTAAAAAGGTTCTTACTCCCATTTACTTTGTACATCCCTATTCAAAAGTAAAAATTAGCTCTTTTTTTTTCCCTTTTTTTTCCTTACTTCTTACAGACTATACTATGCCAAAATCATATCTATATCATATTTTTCTCATTAAACGCCCATCTCTACAACACAATGCCCGTATCATTGTATCTTCTTCGTTGTTTTATATCCCTGATCTCTTATTCAATTTTTTTTTTAAACAAATTTTTTTATGCTACTTTAGTTTCTTTTTTATGGTTTCTTTGTAAGTATGATCAAAATGATGAGAATATATATTCATTTTTTGAATATCTTAATAGTATGGGCTTTTGTAATTTCACCTATTTTCTAACACTTGTTTGACACTGACATGTCTCAAAGAAAACAAAACCTTAGTTTAAAGAAGACAATTTTTGTTTTTTAATAAAGAAAAACAATAATAAAACTTAAACAATCGTACAAATGTATCATACATGTATACAATCAAACACAATTTAAAAACGACCTTAAAAGAAAAATTTCTATTCAATAAAAAAACAACAATAAAAGACATATGTGGGTATCCATATATTATATACCAACAACTTTTTTTTTCTTTTGAAAATGATTTTCTTCATCACAAAAAATAATAATAAAACTCAGAACAAACATATATAATAAGTATCAAACATTCCTTAACGAAAAACAAACAAAACACGTACAATGCTTGTTCTTTTAGAATTTTTTTTTTTCTCCATCACATAACAACAATAAAAGTTGAATGCACATACATATATACTTATGGAATCCATTAAATTAGTTTTTTGTTTGTTAGTGAAAATTACATATCCTTTTTAAGGTACTAGTTTTTTTTTGTTTTTTGTTTTATCAGAGTTGATGATAAACTGGATATACTAATCATGAATGTAGAAATAAAAATTTAAGTTTTCAATTACGTAGGTTTATTAAAATATGGGTGGGATGGGAATTCTATTACCATCCTAGATCCTACATGTGGGTGTGTGGGTGTGTGTGTATGTATGTAACAATGTACAATATATGTATATATCAATTATAAAACAAAATACAAAATTGGAAAATCTCGCGTCGCCCCTGCTCGAGGGTTTGGGTCTTTAGAGCATCTCCAATGCAAATGTGAATTGTTTTTCACAATCCATTATCATATCATCAATGTCTAAGGAATGTGTTTCCTACATGGCATAAATATGACTTGATAGACAATCAAGTTAAAAAATGTTCTCCAATGCATCCACTTAAAATGCACACTTTAATGAGGTGTTGGATTTGAATTTTTTTTTAACCACACTTTAATGAGGTAGTGAAGATGGAGGGTGGTGATTTGTTGAAACTATATAGGAGGGGTTGAAGAGGAAAAATGCAGAAGATAGTGGGATGATATAGAAAATTAACTTGATTAGTCAGCAATAAATGACTGTCTAACAGACCCTCTGAAAGTAGAGGATCATGTTGACATTGTCTTTTTTTTTTTTTTGCCACATCAGCTTGACAATGGAGAGTGATAGTTGCATTGGAGAAATCTATTTTAACACAATGTTCATTTGTTCTATGTGTCATTCAATTTTTTCACAATCTATTTCTACATTGGAGATGCTTTTAGTATCTTCAAAGTTTTCCGGGCGATACTCCATATCACCTTTTGCACCACACAGAGGCTTACAAGTTGCCACTTACCCCCACAAAACAAGTGAAAAAGAAAATGAAAATGAAATACTCAGTAACAATGTAGAAAAATTAATCAGTAATATATAATATAAGAGCAAGGAAAGAAAGAACTAACGTTGGTAGTTCCATGTTTCCCAAAAACTAAGTCTCGTTCCACTCGGGAAGTCCATAGGCCTAACAGCCAATATGCTAAGTATGTTGCTTCCATTTATATCCGCAGTTGCCCTTTCAGGGAAGCAACGAAGTAGATCTAATGTAATATCTATTCAAAGATAAAGCCAAGTTAATAATTTTATGAATAACAGCTTCAATTAAAATAAAGTTAAAATTAATATGAAATTTTTAATTAACATTGAAAAACAAAATAAAAGTTTTAGTACCATCAATGTTTGCGAATTATCATTTATAAACAAAACCAATGTTTTGCAAACCTAATAACTAAAATAGTAATATCCAAAAAATTAAAAAAAAAAAAACTAAAATAGTGTACTTCAGTTCTGAAAACTTGCTATAATTTTAATCACATTTTTGGAAATTTCCTCATTGTAAATAATAAAAAATAAAAGAATTCTATATATGGTTAAGGCACAATACAAGTTTGTTACTCTTTTGACACCCAAATTTCAGTGATCTTCTGCTTAAATAATGTTGAACGTCCATTATAGAACCTTGACTAGTAGTACAGAGGAAAGTCCTGGATATGGTGGCATATAGGGGATGGCCAACGATAGGACATGGATAGGTTTTTTCATATCTATCATACCCTTATATACATATATATATATACACACACAAATAGTAATCAATTAAAACTAGTATACATACGACATATATACAAAACAATAGAAATTAAATTCGAAAAAAAAAATTAAAAACAATTCAAATAACCTAGCCTAATAAAATAAAACACAAAGAAAAAACTTTCAAGTCCACCACAAAACACAAATGAATTCTAACATACATCAAAAACTTGTATAAATAAAAAAGGATAAATTCTAAATTACCCCCAACTTTTGCATTTAAACTAAAAAAAAGAAAAAAAAAACCACCCCACCTTTCGAAAATACACATTTTACATCCAACCCTTAGAATTTCCATTTGAAAATATTATTGTCGTTAGTGAGTTAAGAGAGGAATAGTAAATGAAACCACTCAATAAGAAAATAATAAAAATATATATATAAGGAATATATGTAAAATTAAATTAAGATTAAAAATTTTAAATTTAAATAAAAATTAGGACTCTAGGTTTCCCGTTGTGTTTTGATTTGGTGTTGATTGGGTTATGTATTTTGGCAGGTTTCCAGCAACTATGATTTGTTGTTTTTTTTTGTGTTGGTGTAGAAGATAAACATTTGAGATTGAGGTTGTTTGTTGGTGTTGAAGATGAAAGGTTGTGATTGGATCGAGGATGGTGGATTAATTGGCCAAATAGTTTATCAAGGTTTTTTTTTTAATTGTTTTTGAAAATCTAGGTTGTCAAACCAGATTTTTAAGTTGGAAGTTGAAAATGACTTTCAACTTGCAAATTTATATTCATAACTCAATTCTTCAATTTGATTTTTTTTTTCTTTTAATTTGTCTTTTTACACCCTTTTTTTTCTTTTTTTTAGATTTTATGAAAAGTTTTAAAAAATAAATTTTTAAACAAATATAAATATTAAATTTTAGTTTTAAATTTGTCCTCATGATCCGTTATCTATTATTTTTAATTCTTATCTAATTTTTATAATTACTAAATTAATTTTTCATTAAATAGGGGTAAATAAGTAATTTAACAGTTTGTCTACGTTAGGATCACATTTTAAAATAAAAATTCTAGCAATTGGATGCATGTATTTTGGAAAGGTTAGGGTTTGTTTTTCTTTTTTACGTAAAAACTGGGGGGTTTGGTTGAAATAATAAATAAAAAGGTAATTAGTCTATACCATGGAAACCTGCATGAGTTAGCTCCAGGAGAAGATGAGCTGAAGTGGCTTCAAGGAAGGGATTGTTGGTTTTGGATGCAAGGAACCGGACCATTTCCTTGCCTTTAGCAGCACCATGAACAACAGCTGAAAGTAGAGGAATGAAATTTTGGGAGCCTTGCATCTCTGTCAGACCAGGGTTTTTTCTTAGCAATGCCTTTGCCACATCTACATCTCCTGTAGATGCTGCATAGTGAAGGGCCGTGTCTCCATTCGAATCTTGCATTGCAACTTGCTCCGGAGTCATCTTTTCCACCAGCCTTTCCACAAATTTGTAGTTGCACGAATAGGATGCAACGTCCAATACGGTCATGGACAACATGGAAATCCTCGCTGTTAATGCTTCCGAATTTTCATCGATAATCATTTTAGCAGTTTCCCAGTTTCCTTTGAGCGCAGCGAGATACAAGTCACGATAGCGATTCAGATCTACTTCCTTCAAAGCTTGCTCAAAACTTACTTTCTTGAACAATTGAGAAGTGCCATCCGAATCTCTTTCGCCTTCTGAATCAGAAATTTCCTGCAATGCTTCTGCTCCTGAGGCACAAAGTCCTCGGCTTTTTGTTAATTCGGTTTCCTGCTGGTATTCGTTCAATGCTTCTAATTCTGATGAGCTGCTCCTTCTTTGGCTGCTGTTCATTGATTTGCAAGCTGTTAATTGAGGTTCCTGTCGGTATTCATTTACTAATGCTTCTGAGCTACTATCATGGCTCATGTCCATGGTTCTGCAAGTAAATTTATTTGCCTGCCTGTTAGTGCCAATCACAAGAGATAAGTAATCCTAACGAAAAAGCAAACCCATGAACACTTGCAAATATTAAATTAATGATCTCGAGAAAGGAGAAGAAAGCATGTTCATTTCTTCACAGCTCGGTAAAAACCTTAAAAATATCATTAAAATAACATGCTGATACAAGTAAAAAACGAAATGTTATGCACTCTTAACATATTCCTATTGGACACAACTTGATCATTAATATGTAATCTCTCTCTCTTTTTTTTTAAATATCATTACTTTATAGTCTTCTAACTAATTTATTAATAACGAAGTTAACAGATAAGAATTTCACCAAGGACAGCTAGGAATCAGGTCTATTGTTAGTGACAAACAT